>JACEEZ010010565.1:230000-240000 GCA_016584305.1 Chionoecetes opilio
GATCTTTGTCCTCCTGCACAGGTACCGACAACGCCAGATACTCCTGCTGAGCGAGTCCATAACACCGTGGGCTATGCCAATCCTCCATAAGACTTCTTGACGTGACCCGCCATCATTATGGACTGCGCTACCAATGTATGTAAAACTTTCCAAGATCTCAATGTCTTCGCCGCATGCATGAACAGACTGTACTGTTTCATCTAGTAAGCCTCCAAACACCTGGACCTTGAGCCAAGAGACCTCAAGTCCCAAAAGCTTTGCCTCCTCGTGTAGTGCCTCGAGAGCCATCACCAGGACCTCGAGCGACTCAGCAAAGATTACTGCACCATCGGCAAAAACAAGATCAGTGATCTTGATGTTGCCAAGGGATGCTCTACAATCACTTTGATCTACAACTTTGCCCAATACCCAGTCCATACAAGTGTTGAAAAGTGATGGGGCAAGGACGCACCCTTGCCTTACTCCTGTATTCACAGGAGAAAAGCTGGATTCACCTGCCCCACACTTCACAGCACTCTCAGTCCCAGAGTACAGACCAGTCATGATGTAAATTATCACCTACATACATATCCAACCAATGTAAATCTTAATTTTCCCATCATATGAACTGGCCGAAACCAGCGCAACGGCATCATGGATCAAGGTCATGTGCAGGAATCTGGCAAAAGTTTTGACGATTGCTTGTTAGGTGAAGGAAGTTGCCAACTTTTGTAGGTTTTAGTGAGAAGTGCCTCAAGACTTAACAATGTGACTGGATAGTAGTTGGAACTAGTGATGAAGTAGCCCTGAAATTCACGCAGGAAAACAAGAAACTCACAGGAACTACCATGTGTAGGCCTCACGGTCTCTTGTAGCTTCCTTATTTTCTTATGTTCACTAAGGAGAGCATATAAGTGTATAAAGCATCTGAAAGTGCTACCAGTGCACTGCTGTTGTAAGGGGGCTTCAGAAAGTTCTGAGACTGAACCTATGAATAGTAGACAATGTACCTGAAATAGATTTGGCCTCCATCCCCTTTTAAGTAGTCACCTTGTGCAGCGATTTAAAGAACGGGATATCCAGGGAATATTCCAATGATGACAGAAGCATCGGGAGCAGTGTATTGCTGCACAAGGTGTCTACTTCAAAGGAGATGGCGGCAAAATTTCAATAAGGCACATCTGTTTTTAAAAGGTGTAGCTTGGAGTCTAGTCTTGTGTGCTTCAGTTAGTATCATACACTTAAAACCTGCAAATATAATTCAACAACCACACATAATGGGGTTTCTTATTTTCTTTTCAAGATTTCCGCCTGCTATCATTCTTTACTTTGTTCAACTGAAGTGGAAAGAGATAGAGGAGGGATGGGGGAAGCCTGCCATCATAAACTCACTACTCCCCTATTTATTATTAATAAGGTTCCTCCCGAGTTGGCATGATCTTTAATGTATTGTTTAAGAGTACCTTTCCCCCACCTCTCTCATTACCTCCCAATCATCCCTCCTCTCACGCTTTTGGTCAAAACATTTTCAAAGCCAGATTTACAAGTGTGCTAAGACTACAGGTGTCAGTGAACTCTGTTGATCCTCTGTTTAATAAATAATAAAATGTCAGCATTACAATGAGGGTAAGAATATTCTTTTTCTGAATTTTAAATCATGATGCAAACATAACCTTTAAACCTACTTTAAGAACTAACCTCAGATGTACACAGGAAAGCTACAGCGTTCAAGCTATGCAGATAAATAAGGTAATCAGGAAAGAATATTTCAGTACACAAGTCTTTACATTCATGTCGAGGATTTGATTTTGTTTCAACTATATGGCCTTAACTTATTATAGCTTAAATTATGTTCAGATACAAACCACCAGACCATGTGAAAGCACTTTCTATAACACAATCTTGTGCTATGGAAATTACAATCCCTAACTAGCACCACCCCACGCACTATAATATTAGCAACAAAGCAGCCACAAATACCCTCAACATTAGCTAGCTGGCACAATGTTACAATTGGGTTAATAAGTATTGGCTAACTAGGCAGTGTTACCATTTGGATAAGATAAGTTATCACAGACTGTTTAGGAATTACGCTAAGGATAGAGGAATTATGACCTGAAAAGGTCGAGTAATTTGGGAGACTCAAGGCAGGGAACGCCCTGAGAGACGAGCAGACAGCACCATCTTGTTCTTGACAACTGTCAATCGTAGATAGCCAGTCCACAAACCTGACTTTTGTGGTTTGAAATACACTGGCACACTAACATAATGACCAGATTTAATTGTGAACTGTGTGTGCCTCACTATGAAGGGCCCATTGGTGACTTCGGCCTGCACCTGAAAACAACAGAAGTTTATTTAAGAAATTATTGTAACAAAGAAATGATTATAACAATTACAATTGAGTAAATAAGTATATAAATAGATAATCTGGGTTATAAAGGACAACTTCTACTCACAGAATGTACAGTTTTGTCAAGGTTCCTGAGCATGATCTTAATAAAGGTCTCCTGGGTGGCCCGGGTGTCTGGGAAAGTGACGTCATCAGACACGAGCTCCACGAGGCATCTCGGAGTGTCCTTTGTGCTGTGTAAAATGGGATAGAGTATAAAGGATTGTGAGTAATCTGGACTTAAATAATTTCTGAAAGAGGGTCTGTAGTAATATTAATTAATTAATTAATTAATATAATGTAGACAATGCTAAATGTTAGAAGTGGGTGAGTGTTTAAAAAAAAATATTGATCTAGTATCGGTCATGAAAGTGATGAACGTCTACTCGCTGCACCACTTAACTTATGTTTTTTAGGATCAGGATTGATTTTCATTGGCATATTGATAAAAAATAATGCAATCTTTTGTCATTCTACATCCAGCAGAAAGTTCATTCAGCCAGGATTTGGATTTAAGGAACAACTTTTAGTTTCTGAGCAGCAGCCAAAATTCTCAGATAAATGAATACCGTATTTTACGGCTTATAAGACGCTGCATCTTGGAAGACGCACCCTGATTTTGTTAAGAAATTTCTAAGAAAAAACAAACAAACACCAAAACTGTTGTCTGATCGATATACAGTAATTTTCACACAAGAACACACTCCCTATTCATTATCTTCATTCAGCACTGCTCATCAGCCATTTTAATTTCTAGCTTGTATGCGATAGTATAAGTAAATCGTCATGTTGGCTGGCTGAACATGTACACGCAGGTCGGACGGCGGGAGTGAAAACAAAGCCAACAGGGCGGTGCACAGCTGCGTGCCTGCCTGGCGTGCCGATCAGCTGAGTCTGGCTTTGTCGTCCTGAGTGTAAACACCTCTCGTCCTCCCGTGCCTCACTACGTTGCCTGCCTCCTGTGCCTCACCACATATTGTTTTAATTTTCCTGTATGCGTGTAGTATTTGTGGTGGCTGCATATACATAAGTATACAAATTTTCATCTAATGTAACAAACAAAGTTCCTTATACACGCAATGGCTATTGGCGCCAATCTGCCGGGGTGGAAAGGCTCCCGCCAGTATCGTGTAAACATCACAGGGCGAGGACAGATTGGTAGTTGATTTGAATGTCTTATGGTATTCTAAATACTCTTAACAGGTATTAAGGTTACATCATAAAAGAGGCTGAATTGAATAGCTACCTAAGCTAACCTCCTACAACATTCATCTTGGAAGACGCATGAGTGTTTTTCAGGGTATTTTTTTGGCAAAAAAGTGCGTCTTATAAGCCGTAAAATACGGTATATTTAGATGGATTTGCCCTTCACAAGTGACAAGAGAACTGAACTGTTAACGTGACACTGGAGCAATTAAATGAAATGCAAATGTTTTGTACCACAAATGATGAAATGTTAATTATTATATACTACAAGAGAAGAATTGGAAGGAGGTGGTCTAGTTGGTACAGGTTGAAGTTCCCAAACTCGGCAACCTCGGGACCAGCGCCGAGCCGAGTAATGGAATTTTCCGACTTTTAGAACGTAGATATATTAAGGGGAAAAAAAGCAAAGCTTTCTTCAAAAGGTCAATTTTCTCAGAAATAGTTAACACCTTGTTCTTCCTTTTCTTTTCACTTCCACCAGTAGGTGTTCCTGGACGTTTGGGAGCCATAATACCAATAACAGACCTGTAAAAGTACACAAAATAACAGTGTACACAACTCTACAGTCACAACACCACTGAACAATAACAACAAACAAATCGGCGGGAGAAACCAAGCGGCCTAGTGTGGTGGCACCTAGCGGCCGACCCGGCAACTACGCGCCGGGTTTTGGGTGTTCTGCCGGGTTTTGGAAAATCCGGAACCATAGCCGAGTTTGGGTGTTGCCGAGTCTTGGGATGCCGAGTTTGGGAACTTCAACCTGTACTGACAATATTTAAGAGTTGATTTAAATTGTGTCACATAGTGGCTCAAGAAAGAGTAGATGAGATTAAGGAAAGGAGTCGTCAATTATGAATGTATACACTAAGGATCAGTGGTTTTTATAATATATGAAGCATTATAAAAAGATTTAGGGACAAATATGTATTCAATCAATCATTGGGGGCATACACCGGGGGGCGTGTCGCCTCGCCCACCCTACGACGCCACTCCCGGCGGTCACCTCGCGCGAGTCCCCATGCAGGCTCCCTTCCCATACCAAGCAACTCTTGACAAGAGGTACCAACTTGCCCCAGCCACGAGCCTTGTGGGCGCCCCCTTGGCCTCCTCCATGCTGGATTGTCTCTTACAGATACAACCCGATGGGAAGGATCGGTTTCAGGGTAGCGTGCCACATGCCCATATAGCCAAAGTTGGCATCGATGGACTATGCAGGACGCAGGTAATAGGCCTTGATTCAGTCTCACGGTGCAATCGCTGATTGGACACATAATCGTCCCAGCGATACCCCATGATTCTTCGAAGACACTTATTACCAAAGGCATTGATTCGCCTCTTCAAGTCGCTATTTAGTGTCCATGTCTCACAACCATAGAGTAAGACAGGGATCACAAGCGACTTGGAAGATCCGGATCTTGTCCTCGCCGCACGCACGAACAGACACCTGGACCTTGGTCTTGAGCCAGGAGACCTCAAGTCCCAAAGGCTTTGCCTCCTCGTGCAGCGCCTCGAGAGCCATCACCAGGACCTCCAGCGACTCAGCAAAGATTACTGCACCATCGGTCAAAACAAGATCGGTATTGCCGAGGGATGCTCCACAATCACATTGATCTACAATTTTGCCCAATACCCAGTCCATACAAGTGTTGAAAAGTGATGGGGCAAGGACGCACCCTTGCCTCACTCCTGTATTCACAGGAAAGAAGCTGGATACACCTCTCCCACACTTCACAGCACTCTCAGTCCCAGACAAATATTGCATACTGATAATTAAGAAAATGCAAACACGCTGTTCATGCAGTGGCTGGAGGAGATGGGTTCCAGAGCCTCATTGAAAGGGTGATGAGCAACATACAGGTAGACAGTGTGCTTGGGTCAAGGAGTATTGTTTAGCTATGTGCAATGTCCAAGATTGTCATGGCTGTATTGGGCTGCCTGATTAATGTGATTGATTTTACTTTTGGGAGGAAGTCATCTGCAGATCAGAAAGTCTTGCACACACTCATTGGGAATATTTAATGTGAAAATGGCAGGAGTGAATGCCATTAAGGTCTGCTTTCGACTCTTTCATCTTGGAACTTCCATCACTATAAAGGTCAGGATATGAGTTTCATGACAAGGCTCCTTAGTCACAATTACCCTGAGACTGACTGGTTTTCTTTCAGCCTGGTTACACATGATACACTAATAAGGAGATCAAGAGAGGGGTCACTATTTTTTAGCTTCTAGTATGAGATATTGATTCTTTTATTGAGGAGAAGCATGATTGCCTCATTAGAGGCGACTGTGAGTAAGCCTTGTCAAGAAACTCGTATTCTGGCCTTTATAGTGATGGGAGTTCCAAGATGAAAGTCGAGAACAGACCTTAATGGCATTCACTCCTGCCATTTTCACATAAAATATTCCCAATGAGTGTGTGCAAGACTTTCTGATCTAAAATTTCTCCCAAAAGTCAAATCAATCACATTAATCCGGCAGCCCAATACAGCCACAGTCTTCTTGCTTATTCCACATAGATGAACAGCACTCATTGACAAAGGCACACTGTTAACCTGTACATTGTTTATCACCGTTTTAATACTTTAGGGTCGACATGGCTACTCCTATAACATTTAACACTCATCTGTCTCATGCACGCATTCACTCTTGGATCCCTAGGGCCCGTGATCAATGCTCCTTGACGTCAAACTCTGATTGCTGGCCCGTGACTAATGTCTCTTGAGTTCACACTGATGCTAAGCCCGTGACATGTCCTTGAGGCACTACTTGATCCTGTCAATGTTCCTTACGTTCCCATCTGATGTAGGCCTGACAATTTCCTGACGTCACACTCTTGGAGCCTGCCCCGTGATCAATGTCCTTACGTTCACACTCTTGATGCCTAGGCCCGACTCAATGTCTCCTTGACGTTCACACTTGGATGCCTAGCCGTGACTCAATGTCCCGACGTCACACTGTTGAGCCTGGGTGACATGTCTTATGACGTTAATCTTGGTAGGGCGTGATCAATGTTGCGTCACCTCTGGATGCCTAGGCCCCGTGACTCTGTCTCCTGACGTTCACACTCTTGGATGCCTAGGGCCCCGTGACTCAATGTCTCCTTGACGTTCACACTCTTGGATGCCTAGGGCCCCGTGACTCAATGTCTCCTTGACGTTCACACTCTTGGATGCCTAGGGCCCGTGACTCAATGTCTCCTTGACGTTCACACTCTTGGATGCCTAGGGCCCCGTGACTCAATGTCTCCTTGACGTTCACACTCTTGGAGGCCTAGGGCCCCTGTGACTCAATGTCTCCTTGACGTTCAGACTCTTGGAGGCCTAGGGCCCCGTGACTCAATGTCTCCTTGACGTTCACACTCTTGGATGCCTAGGGCCCCTGTGGCTCTAAATGTCTCCTTGACGTTCACACTCTTGGATGCCTAGGGCCCCGTGACTCAATGTCTCCTTGACCCAATCTCTTTCTGTCTTCCCTCCCTCTTTCACTTTTTAAACTAAATCTACATATTTTCTTGATCATTATCATTTATTCATTGTTTCCATGTGACCACACCACTTCAGTGCTTCCTGGTCTGCTTTCTCCAGTAAGCTATGCCGGGTTCCAGAAATCTCTGACCCTATAAGGTTCCTCACTCTTTCAAATCATCTTGTCCCTGATATTGTTCATAGGCATTTCATTTCCAGCACATCTATTCTTTTCCTTGACTTTGCATTCAATACCCATACTTCACAGCCATACATAGGAGCTACAATTCCCTCAGACATGCCACCTTTCCTTCCACAGACAGATCTCTCTTACTCCTTAACTACTGTTGATGTGACTCACCTCAGACTCTTCCTACACGGAGCCCTGGCTGCTGCGAGGCCCTGAGTGTGGCAGAGAGTGGTGGTGGTGGTAGAGGATGGCTGGTGGGCCTGGGGTCGGGAAGATTTTTCTTGAGCACACAGCTGAGAGGAGGTGGTAGTGTTGGGCAGATGGTTGCTATTTACAGGTTGGAGGGTGTTGGCCACGGTGTGATGGGGGTTACTTGGGGCTTCTTTGGTAATACCATGAGAGGGATCATCAACAGAGGCACCAAGTGAATGGTTAGTTTTGATGCAAGTCTCTGAAGCTTCCTTTGTGGCTGGTAAGATGATGACAGTGGCACTCCTGCTTTCATTCTCTCCCATAACCTGAAAATGAGAAATTTAAGAAGAAAAAATCCATGCTGATCTTCTATTCAGATTGCTAGACAACTTATATATTTATACACCGGGAACTCGGTACTCGAACAATTCGGTATTTGAATGCTTTTTTCTGGGGAAAAAAATAGCTCGGCAGTCGACCATTTGCTGGGCACTCGGCCGAACAATACTTGTATCAAGACTTGTATGAGCTGAGACGCGTGACGTCACGTGTATGAGTATTTGTTTGTGCCGAAACAAAAGGAAATGAGTCAGTCTTCCCGCAGCTGTCGCTCAGTGCATAACTCTGCTAAACTTCGCTGTAAACTGTCTCGTGTTTTTTTGGTGTTTTATTTTATATTCTTCGTTCCTTGAAGATTTAAGAGATTAAGATTCCTCGATTTATTTTATATAGGCCGTTCCTCAAAACATGATTTCTTCACCTTAGATATTTATCTCCTCAGCCATTTATGCATAGATTTCAATGAAACAGACTCAGCAAAAGCAAAAGGCTTACATTGTAATGTAAGAATGCGATATTTTCAAATTATGGACACAAAAAAATTAAATACTTATGAATTTTTTGCTAAAATTTTTGAATAATAAAAAAGCTAACAAATGAAACGTGATATCGAAAAATTTGCGGTTACATCAAAAACCATAGTATGACCTTTCTTGCATGTGAAGCACAGGACTACAAGACAAACTGTAGGGAAAGATATTGAAAAAACCCTGTAGGGAGGGGGGAAGGGAGGGACTCTTGGACCACTTATCTATACATCTTATATATCTTATGTATAATGGTATTGACTTTCCACAACAATCTCATATCGATAGGTTCATAAATAAAGATGGTTGATTCTAGCAATTGCTCTCCTATAGTCTATTTTTTTTATTATGGTCAAAATGCACTAAGGAAGCCACGCCCCCTGCCTGCCCTTCTATTCTACGGGCAGTGATTGGTGCATTCCTCGTATCATCACTACAATCACAGTATCTTCACTACTTAACAGCGGCGTGACCACTGGTTAGACATCTTCACTACAGAGGGTGACAAAATCAAATCCTCTGTAGTGAAGATTGCTCTCTCCAGTGGTCACGCCGCTGTAAGTAGTGAAGATATTGTGATTGGTAGTGATGATACGAGGAATGCACCAATCAGCTGCCCCGTAGAATAGAAGGGCAGGCAGGGGGCGTGGCTTCCTTAGTGCATTTTGACCATAATAAAAAAAATAGACTATAGAGCCTTTCATCTCCAGCACCTCTGTTCTTTTCCTTGCCCCCCCTTTTTTTTTTTTCTTTCTTTTTTCTTTTACATTTATGCCTATAGCTCCTGTAGACAGTAACCCAGGTAGGCTCGGATGGTAGGCCCTGGAGGTTCATTTGAGGGCTGTGATTGTCGGCCCTCGATTTTTTTATAGTGACGCCTGTGATTAGAGGCTCATGCCGCCCACTGTGTCCTCCGGTGCACTCGCAATCGAAGGTAGAGTTAGTGGACAGAGCATATGGGTATTCTTCGGCCACTCGACGGTGCAGAAAGATTTTAAGTGGATTTATGGGTCTCGCTCGGGATCGAACTCGGGTCTTCGAGAACGCCAATCGGTGACGCTAACCACTCTGCTACCGCCTCCCCAAATCCGATCCGGCACCGATCTACTTCGGTGCAGCTTACAATGCCTATGCCTCACAGTCATATAAAACATAAAATAAAAGAGGTACGATTCTCTTACACATGACCATCTTTGTTTTTACAGGCAGATCTCTTACACCAAAACCCCTTCAGTGCTCCCAAACAGCTACAAATGTTACAATAAAGGTTCAACAATTTACATCCAATATAAAGATATCGCATGAGGTAAACTGCTTGTGTTGCCACTTGCAATTCTAGAAACTTATAAAATGTATTAAATGTACATTAACTGATAACTTGGCCAGTGATGTTCACAGTACATATTTACCCCAACTGGTAGTAAGGGTTATAAAGGTATTTTCAACTAACCTTGAGTGAATGAGTAAGAGGCGAGGTGATGGTGTGAGGAGCACTGACTTTCACGCACAGCTTCACAGAGCTGTGCCCAGGTAACACAGCCTCACGGGGCTCAATATCCAACCAGTTACAGCTGCTGCTAACCTAGAATGCAAAATCAATATTATAAACAAAGTCAAGTACTATGTGAACTTTGCACTTTTTGCAAAACTTGCTCGTTCGAATGTATTAGAATATGAATACTCCATCCCTGCTAGTTACCTCTAGCATCTG
>JACEEZ010010565.1:245000-322500 GCA_016584305.1 Chionoecetes opilio
TAGTACCTACCGTATTTTACAGCTTATAAGACTCACTTTTTCCCCCAAAAAATATCCTAAAAATGCCCCAAGCCCCTGTCCACCCAGTAGTGAATGGGTACTTGGTGTTAGCCTAGGGTTTGTGACCCGCCTCCCGGGGTGGTGGCTTCGGCCAACACTACGTAGAGAAGAGGAGGGAGGAGAGGAGCTTGAGTTGGGAGTCACACAGCGGATGCTGTTTTGGTCTGAGTGAGTGAGCTTGACACATATCTTGTCGGCTGATGGTTGTGTGACAGTGTTATACGGCAATAACACTGTCACAATGCCTTCCTCTCTTCTCTCCTGTTTCCTCCAGTACCTCCAGAAACCACAGTACCACACACGTCATGGTTAATCACTTATAAAGGAGTATTTTGTGGTAAATAGTAAGGAACGGCGGGGGTGTAAGGTAAGGTGCTACTTATTTTGAGGTGTTACCTATCTTATGCGACACCGGCTGCTCCTGTAGAGAAAAACACAAACAAATGGAAAAAAACTAAGCAAAACTACATACAAGCTATACTAAGCCTATTATAATACTATACTAAGCAGGAAGGAAGGAAGACGTGTCCCGTAAGTCTCTTATGGGAGGCGGTAGCAGAGTGGTTAGCGTCAAGATATATGTCAAGCTCGAGCACGAGCTTGACAGACGACCTACAAAGTGATACTAAGCAGAAAAGGTCACAAGAAGAAGAAGTCTCCGAGTGGCATTCTCGGTGATCCGAGTTCGATCCTTGATGAGGGCTGTAAAATCCACTTTAAATCTTTCTCTGCACTGTTGAGTGGCCTAAGAACACCCACACGCTGCCCATTAACTCTACCTTCGATTGCGAGTGCATCTGAGGACACGGGGCGGCATGAGCCTCTAATCACAGGCGTCACTATAGAAATTCTGTCTGCACCACCACGAGCGCCAAAAGGGCCAACCATCAGTGCCCTCAAGTTAACCTCCAGGGCCTACCATCCCACTCCTGGAGGTCACTGCCTAACGGCGCTGTAGGCACACACACACAAAAACGCGAAACTCGGGGATATAATGCGTGAAACTCGGGATGGTAAGAATTTAGGACTCAGCGCGAAACTCGAGGATCGCGAAACTCGCATAGCGTGAAACTCGGGAGGGTAGTGTAGAGTGAAAGTTTCGCCTAATGACTAGACTTCAATGCCCCTCCTGCCATGCACCAATGTTCATTATTTTGTTTTGTGTCATGATAGCATGCCATGATAACATGGGCACGATGCAGAAAGTCTCCGACTTACGAATCCTTGATTTACGAAAAATGGCCGATACAATTTTTTTTTAATTTTTTTTATTTATACGTTTGAGCCCATCAAGCATCTTCAAGCTTGAGCGCTCAGGTGGTTGGCCCTGAATGTTCCTATTGGAGAGCTATGATGGTTGCAAACTCATTTTTTGACAATATCATCACTAATTCATAGGTGCAATCGGTGGTACACTTGATGCGAGATTCTGAGTGGCTGGATCAAGCACCCAGGGGTGGGTGGGAAGAGTTATGCCGACACGTGTCAACTACAACTAGGCAATTTTTTGTAACTCAGAATATAGATCCACATCACTGGCACTGTCTGTGAGTGGAGCCTTCGACATAGGTCTACGTCGGTGGCAATGCACAGTAGGGTGCCAATAGCGCATAGGGGTAATTTTTCAAAGTCAATATTTTTTCACGTACTGTTGTGGTATTCTGTTTGTACTTAGAAACTGTCGTTGCAAATTTCAGGCAAAGGGTTTATATTTAGGGGTGCGGATCGATCTTGAACTTTTCCTTTTTCGCCCTCAGGTCATGACTACGAAAGCAACTGAATTTTTGGTTTCTTGGCCTAGTGTTCCTACTATAACAGGAAAAAACTTCCCAGCCGTGAGCGTTTTACGACGATTTTTTACGCACACAAGGAAGGAAAAGAGGTGCAGCAGAGTGCAGCTGAGGCTGCAAAGGAGGTCCTCACTTTGGACACGGCTGGGATCCCCCCACGCAAAAAAACTAGCGTAGGAGGAAGATTACTGGACTTTTCGACGAGTGGAAGACCCTTTAAAAAAGCAAGAATAACTCTGGAGTCACCCCTGCCAAAAAACAGAAGACCTTCCAAGAAAGTCCCCCAGACCTTTTTGGACATCCCCCATCCGACGCCCCACTCTGATGACCTTTCCTGAAGAAAAGGGAAATTTCCTTTCTTCCCCAGCGGGAAAAAGGGGAGGCGGGGTTCGATGGCGGTTTGGAAAAAAGGGGAAAAAATCGGTTTGCGACGTGAAAGCTCTCTCTCCGACCCTCAACAACACCAAAAGGAGAAGAGATGGTGGAGCTGGAGTCGCATCGTTGATCATCAAGTCCAGCCAACACTGCCAAACATCGACTTCCCCCGACGCCGGGTCGCTTCTCCACCAAAGCGTTGAGGACACGGGGCCGAAGCCCGTCCTATCCCCTGATCTCGTGGGAGCCCTTGACGAACGGGGGTAGTACCCCAAGCCCTTCAAATTGTGGCGGTACGGCAAGTGCTTGGCCACGACCACAGAGCTTGTGCTAAACCCCAGCCCATTCGCAGGCAAGAGTGAAGTCGGGTCCACTTTGGCGAAGGGACATAAAAGAGTTTTCATCCTCTTACCCCTTTCCCGTTCATTGGACGGGAAGACCCTTCCTCAGGACGATGGCACTCGCCCGAAAGACTCGCCATCCTCGTCACAGGGAAGGGTGGAGAAGCTCCTAGGGTCCCGAAAAATGCCCCCGAACTGGGGGTGCCCCCGCTAACTGTTTTGAGGGTCTAGAAATGGGGGTCCCGGAACGAGTCGTGGCATGTGCTTTGACACAAACCGTGCCAACACTGGAGCCATCAATGGGCTGCACCCCCCTTGCAACAAAGTCGTCCCCACCCCTTTCACTTGCTTGCCACATACGTCCCCGAACTTGTCCTTGAGAAGGCCTTTCTACGTGTTTGGGTCACTTTTGGTCCCGAGATCACCCTCTTCTCTCGCTTCCAGGGCTACTGGTCTTACTCAACCATCGGCAAAAACCCTCCCACCAAAAGAAAAATCTGCCGGAGCTCTGGTCTCCCAAAAGGGGCATTCTTCAAGGTTTGAAACGTCTGCTTTGACAAAAACAGCCCCGTGACGACTATAAGGAACTCGCTGAGCTGAGCACCCTTTTCCCCGGCGGCGCTCTTCCGAAGACCTCGATCCGAGCCCCGGGGCTTTATCGGCGGTTTTTATGGGGCGTATCTTACGCTCTGAAGATATCTGTTTTTGGGGGGGAGCTGACTGACGTCACCCCCTCGAGAAAAGTCCCCTCCAGCGGTTCTCATCGTTGCAACCGATCTAGTCCTGCGATGGTTCGAACGACGGTTCCATCCTCGCTCCCGCCAACGATCTTGGATTCGCTAAGGACTCCCTTTATACCATGAGAAAGTATTCGGAAGGCCCCTTTACCACTTGAGCCGCCATTTCTGGGACTTGAGCGAAAATCTATTGGCCTGTCACTGTTCGACCACGTCTCCCCGTCTCCGAAAAAAAGCTTGTATAGGCCTTCCTATGATGAAGAGCCGGGAACCCGCCCCCAAGCGAATAAACCTCCCATCCCAAAAAATTCCTGCGGCAACCTGCCTCCTTCGCCACAAAAAATTCCCTCCGCCTCTTCGAAGCTCTTGATATCAAGACCGACTTTCCGTTTTGCCAACCCTCGGAAGTGGCAGGAAGAGGTCTACGTCGAGGCGCCCCTGAATCAGGGGGCTTCGCGTCGCAAAAGACACAGCCGAGCGAGGAGTGGTGCTCATCCTCCCTTTAACCTCCGGCTGACCAAAAACGAGGGGAAAAGCGCCAGTTCCTCCCCCAAGTTTTTGGAGGGCCCCTCGCCATCAAAACCCCCCGGGCCTCGAAGGCTTCCCTTCCCGGCCCAAACCCGGCCCCAAGAGTGGGGTGGCTCCCCATGATACCCCCCCCACCGAGGGGCTAATATCACCAAGAGGGGGGCCAGCAGCCCTGCTGGGGAGGGATGTCCGGGTTGTCCCTTTCAAGAGATACATCCCCTCCTTTAAAAGGCCAGTGCATAAGGGTAAATAACAAAGTTTAATCCCCACCCTAAATTCAAACCCTTGAGGTCAAACTTTTTCATCGATGGTTTTTCTTTCTAGATGCACCATTACACCAAAGTAGGAAGAAAAATTCAAACTTTTGATTTTTATTGGCACCCTAATGCACAGGTTTATTAGAGGTATGTTGGTGAAATGAAAGTTTGTATTTAAGCACTGCCTCCACCCAGCACCTACACTCTAATCCCGCCATATACTGACCCACACCTCAACCCAAATCCTGGGGGTAAAAATTCCAATGGAAAAAAATGATCGCAAAATGGGATTAGGGGAGCAAAGGGTTGGTCCCCAATTATTCAGGCCATAATTCGGCAGAAATAGTTCATTTAGGTGTAAAACTTCATCAGGGTGTTGCAAGATGGTGTAGCTTTGCCTGGAATTTTTTTCTCCCAGCACGTGATATTTTCACTCCACACCACTCCCCTTAGACTGGCCCTATTGTACTCCCTGTGTGTGGAGGCAGCTAAAAGGACAGTGGTGGAGAGTTAGGATCCTTTCCCTGGAAGTGTTATTTCCAATAAAAACAAAACACAGAAACCTGTCTTGTTATTTGGCATAAATGTCTTTTTGTTGTGCTGCCCTACTTGTTTGGGAGAAGGCCAAGTTGTACAAATGAATGTGTGTTTCTAATCCAAATCCATAGCACGAAGGCTGGTGGTGGATTGAAGATAGATAGAAGATAACCCCCAATTCTGACTAAATATTGAGCATGATGAAAATATTCATGTGGATGGAAAAATGTTATATCTGGTTTATGCCAAGCACTCACTTTTCCATCCGAGTTGCAGTAAGATCTGCCATTGTCTGCTCCCCAGCCAGGCAGGCAAAGATGGTGCTTGAATGGTCTTCATCAGGTCGCCGTTCACCCCATACTGCCATCTGCAGAGCCACACAATTGTCCTTCACATATAAATGCTGACATTGCTTAACATTTAAATCTCAAACCTAATTTAGTTTGGTCTCCACTCATGCTAATTCCTGAGACCTCCCTCAAAGGAGTGGCTACAGCAGAAAAGTCCCCATTTGTACCTATTCATACACACTGGATAAAGCAACTATTCATACACACTGGATAAAGCAACTATTCATACACACTGGATAAAGCAACTATTCATACACACTGGATAAAGCAACTATTCATACACACTGGATAAAGCAACTATTCATACACACTGGATAAAGCAACTATTCATACACACTGGATAAAGCAACTATTCATACACACTGGATAAAGCAACTATTCATACACACTGGATAAAGCAACTATTCATACACACTGGATAAAGCAACTATTCATACACACTGGATAAAGCAACTATTCATACACACTGGATAAAGCAACTTTTCATACACACTGGATAAAGCAACTATTCATACACACTGGATAAAGCAACTGGAGAAAATGAGAATTGTGTCAGATAGTTGAATTGTGTCAATTGTTTTTGTGAATTGTTGTTAAAATTGTGCCAATTTTTTTTTCAGAGGTGGGAGTTCATGCATGTCAACTCTGCAGTGCTTCTACTCAAGGGTGATTGATGTGCTGCAAGAAAGAGATGGATGGGTGGACTGTGCTTCCTTGGATTTGAAGAAAGCTTTCAACAAAGAACCTCACAAGACGCCAGTGTGGAAGTTAGAGTATGAAGGACTGGCCGGAAATGTCTTACTATAGATGAAGGGCTTCCTAAAATGGAGGCGGTTAAGAACTGTGATAAAAGACTGTGTGTCAGGGTAGAATGGTGTAATGAGTAGACGCAGTGTTGGCACCCGTTATGTTCCTGATTTACATTAATGACATGGCGGATGGTTTGAAAAGTTATGAAAGCTTATTTATAGATGATGTAAAAATCATGAGGAAGGAGGAAAAGGAAGAGGATTGCAGATTCTTTCAGGAAGATTTGGATATTATATGAATGGAGGGACTGGGACTGAAAAAAGTAAAAAATATTAGATATGTAAGCATACAAAGAGGATAAGATAGTTACAAAATGGGAAGCGAGATAATGACCAAAACAAGTGAAGAGAAGGACCTTGGAGAAGAATTCAAGGCAACTTATGGCTAGAGCAACACACCAATAGATTTATCGGTGCAACATATAAACTCCTGACAAACATTAGAGCAGTATTTGTCAACATGGACGAGGACACACTAAAGAAGTTGATTGTAGCCAAACATCCGCCAAGGTTAGGGTATGCCATGGTGGTAGGGTATCCGCACAAGCAGAAAGATATAAAGAATACAAAGGGCAGCCACAAAGATTATTCCGTCTCTCAGATCTGACACATAGGGAGAGGTTGGAGAAAGTGGGTTTGTTATAATTGGAGGAAAGAATAGCAAGACAAGACAAGACGAGTATTGTTCAATGACGAGAATGGAAACATTGACAAAGCCATGTAGGTAAGGGATGCAGGACCCACAAGAGGTAATGGAAAGAAACTGAAGAAGGCAAGATGGTGGAAAGATATTAAGAAGTACAGTTTTCCTGATCTGTGTATTGATAAGTAGAATAACTTGGGGACATTGAATTTGTAAATGCCACGAATATACATGAGTTTAAAATTAAGCTTGACCACATGAGATATGGAGACCGGTCCCCAAGAATATAACTTATTTCCCATACATCACAACTAAATGATTACATTCCAATTTTTTTTTTCTTCTCTCTCTCTCTCTCTCTTTCCCCTTTACTGCACGTCCTTCGGTCACATTTTTGGCATTCATTCCCCTTTTATATAACTATCTTATCATTTCACCTTTATCAATTCTCTTTAGATGACTAACGCACCTTGGAGTGCATTCATCCCCTCCACCACTCCTCATCTCAGTGCCACGAGCCAAAGGATTTGTACAGTCCTTTGTTGAATGCTTGCTAGTCATGTTTTAGGTGCACTGAAATGGTGCAGGATAAGCACAAACCAGAGCACAGGGCCTAATAAGTGGTGTGACCACTGAACATCCTGGCAACCGCCTGTAGTGCTCCGCAACACTACGGCAAGTTATTAGACTTGCAATATTCTTGTATTTTGAGAAAGTTGATGATCAAGGATGATACGTGTTATTTCAAATTCGTATAATGTAAATACATGAAAATTAAGAACAGACTGATTATTTTTCTTTCCTATAATTATACTCATAATAAAACCTATGAAAAATTAAATGAAGTCCCTCTTCCCACCTGGGTCACGGTGCAAGCATTGAAGAAGACAACTGCATCCTCAGGCTGTGGTGGCAGCGTGACAGGCTCATCCGGGACATTTTTCCCCCCAGTGAACTCCTCCATCCAGTTGAGTTTCAGCAAGTCAGGGTTGTTAATGCGCCGAGCCTTCACTTCCTTGTTTTTCATCCTAGGAAGAATTTTCTTTTAACATCCCTTCCTTCATCTAGCAGAAACACAAACTGTCTAGAGTATTGGTCATGCTTTACATATGCTGATTAGTGATTACATTTATTTTTCATGATGTTTCTTTATACAAAATGAATGTAATTTAGTTACTAATGTTTCTGAAAATGTAGAGTAGGGACATGAGTTTAATCCAGCATGCTACTGCTAATGGTCTTTACTATAACTTTATGTATAACAGAGTTCAGTCAAAATATTGAAAATAAGATATTGGAACACATGCAAAAAACATTGGCCGCGGGGCGCCTTGTTACATCAACGTCAATGTTTTTATTTTGGTTCGGGAGGTACACTGAAGCATTGCCAGCGTATTTTTGCATTTGGTAATAAAAAAAACATTGGTGTATTTTCGGCCTAGTGGTGTGATGGTAAGCATGCTCGGCTCACAATGGAGAGGCCTGTGAGGTCCAATAAGCACATGGATTGTGTCCCCGGCCGAGTCAGGGCAATGTGGGCTTGTCTCCTGTCATGCTACAAGCCTTTGTTCACCTAGCAGTGAATGGGTACAGGATGTAAGTCAAGGAGTCGTGACCTTGAAATCCTGGCAGGAACTGAGGTTAACAATCCTACACTTCTGTAATGGTGAATATGGAGAGTGTGTGTGTATTTACCTAGTTGTATTTACCTAGTTGTAACATACAGGAAAAGAGCTCCTACTGTCCCGTCTCCAAATCTACTACAGGGAGGTCCCGTTATACGAGCATTCGGTACGAGAATCCGATGATACGAGATGTGTAAATTAGGGTCTATTTTCAATATACGAGATCGAAATTTCAATGATACGACATTCAAACTGGGGTGAGTACAATTATCAAGTTCAAAATGCACACCCTACCACTCCTGGGCTGGACAAAGGGGGATTTGGTTGGCCCCAGTGAGGTCACCCCTAGCAAGTCCTGACCTGAAGGGTAATTAAGCATATGGCGCAGCCTGACATTTAGGGGTAATTAGCAGGTATGCGACCCCAACCTTGGGACCGCAGTCAGGTCACCCCTAGCAAGGCATGACCTGAAGGTAATTAAGCATATGGCGCGGCCTGACTTTAGGGGTAATTAGCAGGTGTGCGGCCCCAATCTTGGGACCGCAGTCAGGTCACCCCTAGCAAGGCATGACCTGAAGGGTAATTAAGCATATGGAGCGGCCTGACCTGTAGGGGTAATTAGCAGGTGTGCGGCCCCAACCTTGGGACCACTACACTACCCTCTCTTGTATCACGCAGCGTCCCCTACATTACAACGTCTTTTTTGCTTGTTATGCATGTTTTATGTTTAATTAATGTGCAGTTATGTATTTGTGTGCTATTTCTCTTCAGAATGCTTTTTCTACAGAATAGGTAGTACAGTGTAGGTAATATAGACGCTGTGTGTTTGTTGTGTTTGCTATAGTTTATTTTAGCTTGAAAAACATGTTTTTTATTTTTTTTTATTTTAATTGATGGGGTCCTGGAACCAAACCTATATTTTACCATTAGTTATGTGTTTCGTTATACGAGATTTCGCTTTACGAGTATGCCAGGTGGAACCTAACTGCTCGTATCTTCGGACCTCCTGTATTATCAGTTTGCCTTTGAAGTCCTGAATACTTGCATTAATCACTTTTGCATCAAGGTTGTTCCAGGCTTCTATGCTTCTATACGGGAAGCTGTATTTTTTGATGTCCCTCTTGCATGTTGTTCTTTTCAATTTGTTCTCATGACCTCTTGTACTTCTATCGTCCCACACAAACAAATCTTCTCTATCAATTTTTTCCAGACCCATTGATGCTCTGTACACTGCTATAAAATCTCCCCTTTCTCTTCTTTTCTCAAGAGTTGGGAGTTTCAGTCTTGAAAGTCTTTCCTCATATGGTAAATCTCTCAGGTTTGGAGCCATTTTTGTGACTGCTCTTTGTATTCTCTCAATCTTCCTTATATCCTTCTTTTTATGTGGTGACCAAATCACTGCCGCATATTCCAACCTTGGTCGAATCAAAGATGTTATCAATTTCTTAATCATCTCTTCATCCAGATATTTGAATGCCATTCTTATATTCCTCAGCAACTGGTATGTATCTCCTGTGATCTTGTTTATATGCTTCTCAGTTGACAAATTGTCCGTAATCCATACTCCCAGATCTTTTTTGACCTTTGTTTTGATTATCCATTCATATCCCATCGAATACTTTCCTCTCTGTCTCTTTTTGCTACTGCCCACTTCCATCACTTTACACTTTTTAGCATTGAACTCCATTTCCCATAGTTGACTCCATCTGAAGATCTTATCTAGATCCTTTTGTAAATCCTTACAGTCCTCTTTACTTTCTACTTTTCTTAGTAATTTAGCATCATCAGCAAATAAACTCATATAACTGTTCACTCCCTCTGTCCTATCATTTACATAGACCAAGAACATCACTGGGGCCAATACTGATCCTTGAGGAACTCCACTTATCACACTGCACCATTCTGACTTCTGATCTTTTATTACTGTTCTCATCTCTCTGTTGTTCAAAAAGTCTTCCATCCACTTCAGCAAACCACCCTTCAATCCTCCTACATGTTCTAGCTTCCAGAGCAGTCTCTTGTGAGGTACCTTGTCAAATGCTTTCTTTAGGTCCAAGTATATGCAATCGACCCACCCCTCTCTTTCCTGTGTCACATCGATCACTCTCGAGTAAAAGCTTAATAAATTCGTTGTACATGACATTCCTCCTCTAAATCCAAACTGGCCACCTGCGAGTGTGTTTGTCTCTTCCAAATATTTCAACCATCTGTCCTTCACAATTTTTTCACACATTTTTGCCACTACACTTGTTAATGATACTGGCCTGTAATTTAGTGGTTCTTCTTTGTCTCCTCATTGTGAATTGGCACAATATTTGCTCTTTTCCAATCAAGCGGGACTCTGCTCTCCTTGAGTGAACTCTCAATTACACTATGTAACTTTCCTGCTAGTTGGTTACTGCACTCTTTCATAATCCAGTTCGACACTCCATCTGGACCCGGGGCTTTTCTCACATCTAGACTTTCCATTAGCCTTTTTACTTCTATTACGTCATTTTTTTGTCTTCCATTATATTTTCTTTTGCTATTATATTTTTCGTTTTAAATTCACTTTCTCTTGTAAATACAGTCTGTAAGCACTTATTCATCACCTCAGCCTGTGTGTGTGTGTGTGTGTGTGTGTGTGTGTGTGTGTGTGTGTGTGTGTGTATGTGTATGTGTGTGTGTGTGTGTACCATCAGTGAATGGCTTGCTGTTGTGTAAGTGCCAGGGGTTGCTACATGACTAAAGATTCTGGAAACTTTGACATTATTTCCGGTGGTAGATTGTACATGACAATTAGGATTACAGGCTAATTGTGACATAATTAATACTCTACATCACTACAAACATTATTGTCCTGAATTTTAAAGATCCACACTCCCTTTCCCAAAATAACTGAGATCTCTGAGGTTTCATTACACTTACTTCATTGGTCTTTATGATCTGGAAGTAATGCTAAGTATCCATGACAAACATCACACTAAAAGTAAAGTACAGTCAAGCTCACCTCTGGTATCTCTGGCGTAGGATCTCCTCCACAAAAATAATCTGAAGCACCCCTATGAGGCCGGGTGTCCTGGCAAGCTGCCTTGTGGTGCCACTTGCCACAATATACACTTCATGAGTTTCTCCGGCTCCCACCACAAGCCGGGTTGGCTGTACTGAAAGGTCCATTGCTGGCTCCTTACATGGCTTGTCTGGCAAAATGGGGAAGGAATAGGGGAATATAAGGTAGCTCATCTTTCCTTCATTACTGAGGGTCTTTGCCTCATGGAAATCTTTACTGCACATATATACCCGTCTGTTTTCCTTAACATACTTCCTTCGCACACCTTGTGTTCCCTTACTCAGCCTTATACATAAAAAAACCCAAACATAGCAACAATTTTCTAAATCTATCATTTATCTCTACTTAAAGTAATCGTCCAGACCATTTCATCATTCCTGATTTAATGCAGTCAAAATATAGCCATGATCGAGTATTTCAACATATGTTGTCACTTTTTACATCCAGTCACTCGTTTTTAAATGATCCGCATTCAAAATCTGTAAATTCCCCGAGCTCTCAAAACACAACTGATGACCAGCAGACGACGCACAACGGCTCGGTGACATCGAGACAATCTGAGCACACCGCCCGCTACTCCTCGCCGCTCTACACGTCTGCACACATATATCTTCGCCGTATAGCTTGGAAATGGGTGCTAAGCTCTCTGGAAAGGCACAGCTTTCTTGCTGCACCCATACAGGATGCAAGTATATGCCATATCGCAAAAAAAAAATATCAGAAACACCCACAATTCTTCAAGTACTATATTTTTTTCTGAGTCTACGTGTATTTGTATTAGCGCGGGGCTGAGAGGCTTCCCCAAGTGACGTCACCAGCATGTTTCCCGCCACGGCTGGAATGGGGCTGTTGTTTTTCCCGCGCTTTTTACAAGTCATGTTTTTAGGGAAATAAGGCGTGGAAATGAATTATTTTTTGTGGATTAGGTATTTTGAATGATTATTCAACATAATTATGCAAAGAAAAAATGGGTCTGGACGATTACTTTAAGTGACCCATTTCTACTGAGAATTTCATTTCCAATGCCAGTGTTTCTCTGACGTTGTTTCCAATGATGATACTTGGGATGGTATCTGTTTTCCTGTATTTTTCATCTTTCAACTGGTAACAGGTCACAACTACTTTTTTTTTTTACATCTCAAAAGACAGGCCTAGTATAAAATAAATAAAAAAATGCCCGCTTGTTGCCAGTCCCTACAAAGAAGATAAGAAAAGATTACACAAAAGGGGGGTGGGCAGCCAATTTAGTTCGGGAGGTGTCTTGACACCTCTAGTGTCTTGACACCTCTCATAAAAATTTAAGTCGTAGGAAGATAAAATATAGAAACAAGAAGAGAGTTCCAGTTTACCAGTGAAAGGGATGAAAGAATGAAGATACTGGTTAAGGAGAGGGGACCTGATGAGACGAAAAGCTTTTGACTCAACCCTGTTTAGGAGAGCTGTATGAGTGGATCCTCCCCAAACATGTGAGACATACTCCATACATGGGCAGATAAGGCCCCTGTACAGAGCAAGCAACGGGAGGGAGAAAAAAATAGACACCGATGCCACAGGACACCTAACTTCTTAGAAGCTGATTTAGCAAGAGAAGAGATGTGAGATTTCCAGTTCAGATTTTTAGTAAAGTTTAGTTTAGTTTTTTTAGTCCTAGAATGTTCATTGCAGGAGACAGTTGAGTGTCGTTGAAGAAGAGGGGATAGTTGTCTGGAAGGTTATGTCGAGTAGATAGGTGAAGAAATTTGGGTTTTGAGGCATTGATCAAAGCTTTATTTGCTTTGCCCCAATCAGAAATTATAGAAAGATCAGAAGTTAAGGCGCTCTGTGGCATCTCTCCGTGAATCACTTAGTTTCTGTTGAGTTGGACGTCTAGAGAACAACGTTGAAAAATGCAGGGTAGAATCATCAGCGTAGGAGTGGATAGGGCTTTGAGTTAGACTTAGATCATTAATGCATAATAGAAAGAGAATGGGTGATAGGACAGAACCCTGAGGAACACCACTATTGATAGACTTAGGAGAAGAACAATAACAGTCTACAGTAGCTGCAATAGTATGGTTTGAAAGGAAACTTGACATAAAGGTGCAGAGAGGATAGAAACCGAAAAAGGGTAGTTTGGAAATTAATGATTTGTACCAGACTCTTATCAAAAGCTTTTGATGTCAAGGGCAAAAGTCAGCAAACTGAGGAAACTATATGATTGGATATCGCCTCATTGGTTAAGACCCCCGATGAATGTTTATTCCATTATACGTACTTGATACGCATCAATAAAATAATAACAAATTTACTTAGAATATAAAAGATGCATGTTGAGAAAACTAAGATGTGTGTATGAGTCAACGGCTACATATGAATGTTTCAATAGCTATGTTGTTTTCCTTCCTCCTCTTCACTCCTTGAGCACCATCCCTCCCTCATGCGGACACGGGCATATTATAAAGGTATGCACATACTCAAAACAAATAAAAAAGGAAAAATAAAATTCCAGTAGATAAAAGTCAGGGATATGTCACATTCAAGGAGAAATGTTCTTTAGCATGTGCTTGATAACCAAACCATCTAAGTGAAAATATAAAGTTATAGACTAAGATTGCTTGTCAGCTGCCAATGCCAATAAGCAGCTACTGCTCAGTGGATTTGTTTCTATCCACTCAAAGTGGTGGTAAATAGATCTATCAATACAACTTTGCTAGGTTTGACTTATCACAGATCACATTGGCACAAATGAAAATCAACATGACCATGAACAAGATTTACCAGAAAACATTTGAAGGGCAAGGAATAATGTCCGGTGGCCGGTGTTTGTGACGGCTGTCTGGACGATGGTTGGCAGGCCAAGGGAGAGATCCCTGAGGAGGAGAGGCTTCTCTGTTGTGTTGCCCTGCACCACCAACTCACCCCGACCTCCATACCCTTGCAACGGAATCTGAGGAGTGAATATTTACAAATCACTACACCTTATGTATTACTATATCTTCACTCAGCCTACATCAGAGTTTAGTTAACCTTTTATTATGCTGGTCAAACACAGAGAACTCCTCTGAAACAAAACCTGGTGTGTTGATCATACTAGATCCCATTTCACATCATCTGTACATGTAAGTGCTGAATCCTAAACGCTCAAAATGCATTAGGAAGACTCCAATGTTCAGTCCAATCAATTCTGCTAATCTCTAATGAAAAAAAGGACGTCAAGAACAAGAACAAGACGTTCTGAACTTTTATAAAATTCTGGTTGCCAAGACTTTTCTTGATATCAAGGTTTCTCTTTTCTTCAAGATTTCAATGATAATTATGAACTAATACCTTGTATTGGTTAGCTGTGGTCGAGATTGAATGACCCCTTAATACATGTACATATTTCAATGCAAATTAGAACACAAGAATGCAATTATGAATAAGTCCTGTAACCAATTATGTTTGTTCTAGCATACACCACTACATATAGTAAAGGTAAAAGATGGGAGCATACGCTATGCTGCGCGTGGCATTCGGTGCTCATCTCCGTGGCATTAGCCCTTAGAGCCTGTGGTGGGTGAGGACCCGTTACCCCGGGACACAGGGCTAGTGTGACTCCCGGGTTACCACAGTTACCTTCCCCAGGTTACCCCAGGTACCCATTTATCAACCCCGAAAGGAAGGAAGAACAGCTGGGTAGGTTGGTCACCGACTTGCCCTGGCCCGGGATCGAACCAGGGCCCGCAGATTCGTAGCCAGGCACGCTAGCCACTGCACCACGGAGGCGACACCACTACATATGCATATATACAAATACATACACACATTCAATCTGTTTTCTTTATGATTCATGGAAGCTGAGAATTCTCCTTCCTTACCTTCCATTTGAAAGGATCACTTGAACTGCGGTGGCGGCAAACAAGGGAGGCAGACAGAGGCTCCACAGTAGACGGTCGCAGCAGCACTGACAAAACCATCTTCTCACACGGCTTCAACACCACATCCAGCTTCTCTTGGCCCGCCTCACTCCCACTCTCACACACCTGAACCAAGACTGTAGTATTAGCCCCAACTCACCCCTGACAAAGCCTCCTTTTGCACAAAACAAATATGACACAAGTGTAGGAATAAAAGATAATTATCTACTTTTCGGTTCAAACTGGGCACTAATAAACAATAGTTTAATTTTTCATCCAATTTGAGTTTCTTCCAAACAAGTGGGCTGGCACATAACAAAAAGACTGATTTCTGCTCTTTGTTTTCATGGGAAATAACACCACCACAGGAAGGATCACAACTCTTCACCCTCATGCTTTTTAATGACTCCTACTAGCGCAACATTAGTGAAAGCATGAGAAGAAATGGGAATGGGAAATTGTGACTAGATGAAATCAGACTCAGGTGAGCTGAGTGACAAGTCTATAAGAATGATTACATGTTAAAGATAATGCCATGAATGACATAATTATTACAGTCATATAAGCTTTCACTGTTATGCTTCTTTTAATGGTAACCTTAAATTTTCTTCACCAAACTTTGATGCTGTCAGAACCATCCTGGCCTTTTCTTGGTTTCACCCTGAAGGCCAGTCAGCTGCTACTGGGTGCATTCCTTCTATATATCACAACACTGTGAGGAAAGGCTGAATTTATCGACAAATGTTTGAACTTTACTGAAAACCATCACTCTCAGAGACATATGAACAAAGCAGACTACTTCACCTGGAAAGCCTGACTGCCAATGATGGCCACACACAGGGGAAGCATATGAGTGGTCAGGATGTTTCTCAGCACTATTTTCTGGCAGCTTGTGCCACCCACAGCAACTGTCCCGAACACCAAGCGAGACTTTGTGCTCTCTAGGGCTGATGACAGGCTCTTCCCATGCAGAGGAGGGCTGTCACAAGTCACCTAGGGAACACCAAAGGTAAGTGACACAAATACACAAACACAAATACAAACATTTACATATGACACAAATACACATTTACAGTGGAGAGCTGCCGCTCTCCACTGTAAATGGATGGGAGACAGGGTAGGCCTTTATACCACCTCAATCCCTCAATCCTCACCCCTGTATCTCTATGGATAAGGAAATTGTAAACTGTAAATGGAATGAGTGCTAGTTAAAGGTTGCAACGGTACCAGTAGACGGGACAGAAGCCTTCCACACATTACACCAAGACCCATCACGGCGCCACAACTTCATCTGTCCTCAAGGCCGAATCACACCATACATCATGCCTTGACCTGTACCTTTCTGAGGAAGACCAACCAACCCTCGCGACTGTGATAGATTCTCAGGTGTAAACCATGGCGAATATCTTCGATCCCGACATCGGTGCCCTTCAACAATAACAAAAAGGTAGAGATGGTTACCTTACGGTGTTACCTTAATATCTTGCTAAATTTTTGGTATTGGGCAACAACCGATTTCGAGGCCGAAACTTAGTTTTCCTGAATAGTTTTGGTGTTTTGAATTAATCTGTCTCTCGTTTTTGTCGGAAATCAATGTTTATTTACATGTGGGGGGGGTGCTCGCCCTGCCCCTCCAGGCCCGCCCCGCAAACATTGCTAAGCTTCACACTGCCATAGTATTGGTAATTTTAATTTCATCTCTATATCTTCTTACTAAACCAAACCCCACCTCTAACCTAACCTAATCTGATTTAACCTAACTTAGCTTTCTGGCTGAAATACAGGTAGATTTTCGGTAGTACATGTAATGCCATTATTATTCAATTGCGCCATGGGAAATGGGGCTCAAAATACACAGAATGAAGAAAGATACACAATAATGGAGGTACGATCCTAGGACTTTTGAAAGTCCACTACCGAAATAATACCATTATCTTTACTGCAAATTTTCCACATAGTCTAAACACATAGCAGAAAAGCAACAAAGGCATACTTACAACATTAAATCTAAACTAAATGTCATAGGTAGATAATATTAGAATATCAATTCGTGGAGCATCCTGCAATAAATGATGACCGAGTTTGGTTACCCTACACATTCTCTTTACATTTCAACTATTATAATTTTTCATTCACATTCACTGCACTGTGAATATTGTATTTGGGTACATGCTCAAAATCATTTGTTTTCCCTTACAAAACCTTTTTTTTTTTTAATAACTTTTAATAAATTTACGAAAAGTAAATATGTCCTCAAAACACTAATATTTTTTTCCCTCAAAATATTTATATAAAATACGGGTGCGTCTTATGCACCGGCAAATACGGCATATACCGTATTTACCGTTTAGGTTTTAATGAAACCTAACCTAACCTTACCCTAAGGTTAGGTTAGGTATACTTTGTGGTTAAGGTTAGGTTAGGTTTCATTAAAACCTATAAGGTTAGGTTTCATTAAAACCTATAAGGTTAGGTTAAGGTTAGGTTTGGTATGTTCTATTCAATCACTTCCCGGTTATCTGAGACCCTGACTAATTTTTCCAGGTCAAGTTTTAGTGTTTTTTCTGATGGAGATTCAGTGCTTTTAATGGAAACAGCAACCATAAAATTCGGTGATGAATTTTTTTTATTATATGAAAACTATTGGTTTCCGGAAAATATAATGATCTCCATTAGAAAAAAAACTGCTATTTTTGGCCAGGAAAAATTAGTGTCTCTGAAAATGACCGCGAAGTCCTCGTCCATTATTACCAAAACCTGATTAAATGTGTATATTGGGTCCTGTAATATCAAGAATCGGAACTCTCGCCGACGGCGGCGAGAGTTCCGATCGGCAACAGTTCCAGGTACCGGCGGTGCAGGTGTGCTGTGAGTTGTCGCGTGGATGTCTCTTAAGACCCAAATATACCGAAATACACCTAAACACATATACAAATATACCAAAATACACCGATAATACACCTAAAAACAACAAAATATGCCGAAATACACCAAAATATGCTGAAATATACCGAAATACACCTAAACGCATACCAAAATACACACAACCTTCGTTTTCCCGGACCTCTATTTCACGGATATCGGATTTGCCTGTCAAAATATGAGGTCCGGGGATATGCCAGAGTCCCGGACAAATGCCTGGTCCAGTCCGTAAATTGTCAAAGTTGTCCGGCGGTCCGAGCGTCTCCTGTCACCCCTGGTCAGTGTCCGCACCTCCCGCCAGGTGGCAGCATGCTCAGTGGTCGTATTGTTTACATTTGGGCACAAAACACTCACGGTTCACCTGCACCGCCTCCATCAGTCCCCTGACCCCCACTGTCCCTGGTGCAGGAACGTCTCTGAGACTATTAAACACTTTCTGCTGCAGTGTCCGCGCTTCCACTCCCACCATGTACCATAGTGCTACGCTCTCAACTCTTCACCCTGAACGTCGCCACCTTTGACCTGCCCACCCTGCTTGCAGCGACTGGCCTCCCACCAGGTGGCAGCATGCTCAGCGGTCGTATTGTTTACATTTGGGCACACGACACTCACGGTTCACCTGCACCGCCTCCGTCCGTCCCCTGATCCCCACTGCCCCTGGTGCAGGAATGTCTCTGAGACTGTTAAGCTCCGTACGCCACCGCTCCGCTACTCCCGAAGGGGGGAAGGAAGGTAATTGCGTGCGCGGAGGCTCAACGGGGTGTTGATATGCGTAGCTCCTGTTTTAGCGTCCCCCCAACCCGCTATGGTTCTTCCAATCGGTCGCTGGTCGTGGCATGACAAATAACCCCGGCACCTCTACCTGAAGGTGCTGGGTTGGGCTTTATCTCCTTGTACCGGAAGGTACAACGGGGCAGTGCCCGTAGCTTCGGAGATACGGGGAGCTTACTTCCCCAGGCTTATAACGCCCCGGGCTTTACCCGGGAGCGACCCTCCCTGTTCCCCCCTGAGGCCCCTAGCATGCATAGTTGCCCCGGGGTCAATCCATTATCGCCCGCCCCTGTCATGCCCTGTCAATCATATAGATACATCACCATCTGCTGCGTCGCCTTCAGGAAGACCTGTATGTGGTGCTCAAGAGGTCCTAAGATCCTGTTGCAGGTGCCTCGTAATGCCCCGGGGTTCCGGGGGGGAACCCAAGGGAAGCCTCCTGAAGGAGGTATCTAGTAGGGCGTCGTAGTAGTATAGTTTCACCTCTGGCCCACGCCCGCCCCTAGTGCCTGGCCCCAGCGCCCAGTGGCTCCCCAAGGGCCCTGAAGAGAGGCCACAGGGGTAGGTAGTGTGGAGGGACGTCATGGTCTCGTAGAGGTGCACTTCCCTACCCCCTGGGGCAAAGTAGGGCGCCCCTTGGTTGCCCCACGGCGGTTCCGGGAAGCCATGCGGCCCCAGGGGAATCACCATCGGGGCGGGCAGTGTTGCAGGGACATCTCGTCTCGTAGAGTTGCACTTCCCGCCCCTGGGGTTATGCGGGGTATTCCTTAGTCGTCCCGTCGAAGCTCCGTCGTCCCTGGGGCAAAGTGAAGAGCCACAGGGGCAACGCCGAGCGCCGCTATTTGCCCTGCCGTGGCCCCTTCACCTCAGGTGCCCAGGAGGAACACAGGGGCAAAGCCACCAGGGCAGGTGCCTGGCAGGACGTCGGGACTTCGTAGAGATGAGTAGCACCTGCCCCAGGGGACAAGCGGCGTGGCGGGCGTCGGGCGTCTGGTAATGAAGGGCGCGGCGTGTGTTGGCACGTACTTGAGCGCGTGGTATCTGGGAGGAATACCACCTAACTCGCTCACCGCACTAAGACACTAGTCTCGTAAGATATCACCGCGACACAATAATACGTGTGGCCACACTGCAGGATATATAGAATCTCATCCTCTCTCCTCTGTGTTCCGCGGAGAGGCCAGGCCCAGGCGTGTGGTGGGTGCAGGTCAAAGGTTATCTAAGTGCAGACAGATATGAAGAGAGGTGCTAGGTGACGGCGTGAATTGACGGCGAGAAGTGATCAAGGAGTGTTGGATCAGCATTATTCTTCCTCCTCGCCTCCTCACTCTCCCTCACCTTCTATCACGCTCCCTCACTTTCTCTCTCTCTCTCTCCTTCTCCTCCTCTCATCTTCTCTTTCTCACTTTCTCACTCTCCCTCCTTCCCCTCATGGACGTTCAGCTGCAGAATACCTATGTCAGCAAATGCTTCCCCTCGTGGTAGATAGGAATATGTGGCGTAAGCATAACATCAATTGCCTCTCTCTCTATCACCACCATCATCAGTACTCTGCCTCTTCCTCCCTTCTCTTTCCCCATTTATTCTTCCTTCCCTTCTATTCCCCATTCTCCACGTTCTCAGCCCTCACAGAGACTATTGAACACTTTCTGCTGCAGTGTCTGCGCTTCCACTCCCACCGTGTATTGCTATGCTCTCAACTCCTCACCCTGAACGTCGCCACCTGTGACCTTCCCACCCTGCTGGCGGTGGCTGGCGTCCACCCCTCCCGGCAACACGCTGTCATCCGCCTCACCTGTGCCTTCCTGAGGAAGACAGGTCAACTACAGTGCCTGTGATAGCATCATAGGACATCACCAGGGTTCATAGTGTTCCCCAAGGGATCCTCGCAGCCCTAAAAACAACAAAAAAGTGACGTTAAAGTCCGCGGCGGGGTAGTTGATATTGACAGTTGCTGGACAGTAAGTACTAGACTAGGATAAACGTCCGGGGGTGGGTAATGGCCTCGGACTGTTGCGATTCCCGGACGTTTGCGGTTCCCGGACCAGTGCTCCCCCCTATTAGTCCGGGAAAACGAGGGTTGTGTGTATACAGAAATACATTTTTGAAATACATGTCTTCTGTCAATTAATACCACATTTAAGTTGGTAATTATTGGTATTAAAAGACAATGTATGTGTAAAAAACCTTATTTCTGTATATTTCTGTATATTTCTGTATTTCGGTATTAAGACTTTTATCTTAATACAGAAATAGGTCAATATTCACACCAGGAGTTGGCGGTGCCAATCAGCCGCGGCAGCCGGGCAATCACCATCGGGCACGCCATCAGATTCGTTTATTTAATTAACCTAAATAACTCGATAAAACTAACCCAAACCTGTCCTAAACTTAACCTAACGTAAACCAAACTTACAACATAACCTAAATCTAACCTAACCAAACTTAAACGTCACCTAACTTACCTAGCTATTATTATATAAAAAAGTGATATATTTTTGGTTTCCACAAGTAAATAACTACTGCACATTATACTGAGCTGAAAATAATAGAGAAAAAGTAAGCTTTAAGATCTGTGGAGCCCGCCAACTCCTGCAGAATATTAACCCCGAATTATACCGAAACACCCTAAATACGTTTTTTAAATATATGTATTATGTCTCTTGATACCTTATTTTAGTGTATTTCGGTGTATCACGGTATATTTTGGTATTAAGAGACACTGTTGTCACGTTTGTTTTGATTTGAGATCTGCCTAGCACTGGGCTGGGTGGCTGGTTTGGCTGGGAGGCGGCTCAGACAGTGTGAACACTTGCCCTGGGCTCCCAGAAGTAGCTCTGGTCTCAGCCCACGCAAAGCCGCCCAGTCCACGGGTACCAGTGTCTAATGTGACCGTAGCTTTACGTGATACAAGGTTTCCATGTGGAGGTGAATGCCAAGTATGGCGGTCCATGTGTAAGCCTCGGTCTCAATTGTGGCGCCCAGGTTGTAGTGAGGTAAACGACACAACCTTCGAAACTGAGTTGGTGGTTGCATCGTATAGCTCCAGGTCTCTACATATCCACGGTAAAGTCAGATTGCCTGAATTCTCAGGGAAGTATCCATGAAGTCGAAACACCCAAACATAACTTTGGAATTTCCTGAGATTTTTCACGCATCGGCAATCTCCATGGTGAAGCGGTGTCAGCGACCGACAGAGTTGCTGGGCTAATGAGCGTGAAGCATTTTTTCTACGTCACGATCCTCTCAGCCAATGCGGTTGGAGCACCGACCACCCTCCTGGCATTCTGAAGTGAGGCAGGCGCCGCGCTGGGCTCTGTGCACCGGTCCCGCTCAGAGCGGGAGTGAGGTACAGAATCCAGGTTTGCTCAGGGCTCGTTAACTTCAAACGCTGTTTTCTCGGTTTTATATGTCTAGTCACTTACCTCACTATAGCAGGGGGTGCCACAATTATGGTTTTGATAAAAGTAAATGATATACTAGTGGCCGAATGGCTACATAAACTTAGTTGCTCTTGATGCAAAAATGATGTAACCAATTGAATAAGGATTTCTGTCGGGAATTAAAAGAAGACTTGGATAAATTATGCAATTGGAATAATAACTGAAAAAATGGAGTTTAATGTTAACAAATGTCTTCTTTTGGAGATAGAAACGAGCAAATGAGACACAAATGGACATACTAGATGAGAAAGAGCCAAAAAGAAAATCTTTGAATACACATGAGAAACATGAACACACCTCTGACAGTGGAGCACTGCTTGACTTTCCCAGGGAAGCGTGAATCTTGTTCACTTGTGTGTGGGCCGGGTGACCTGGCGGGGCTGGGACAGAGGCAGCTACTGAAGCAGGCAAGGTGACTGGTGCAAGGGATGGGGCAGCAGTATTTACAGCAGTGGTGAGAGGGGGCGTGGATCCTGCAGCAGACACTGAAGAAGACCTGGCTGGGGCGTGGCACACCCCAGACACAGATATCTTAAATTCCATCCCATCCGGTTCAACTTGTAGCACCAGCACACTGTGGGAGAGTTGGTGGTGGTAAGTGATGGGTGCAAAGGAGGCAAAAATACTGCCGATATATGCACATGAAATATGTATGTCTTAACAGTAAAAAATATATAGGCCTCTTCCATTTGTGCCCAAGTTGCATGAACCAGTTCTTTCAGTTCAGGGTTGGGTTCTGGGTTCAGGGTTGGGTTCGCGTGTCACAAATGGAACGCAAAAACCCCGTTTTTTGTTTACAAACATACTCAGCTGGCAAGGCAATTTCAGAGAGAGAGAGAGAGAGAGAGAGAGAGAGAGAGAGAGAGAGAGAGAGAGAGAGAGAGAGAGAGAGAGAGAGAGAGAGAGAGAGAGAGAGAGAGAGAGAGAGAGAGAGAGAGAGAGAGAGAGATAACAAGATAACGAGAGATAACGAGAGATAACGAGAGGGAGAGATAACGAGATATATGGAGATAATGAGAGATAACGAGAGATAACAAGAGAGAAATCGAGAGATAACGAGAGATAACAAGAGAAATCGAGAGATAACGAGAGATAACAAGAGAGAAATCGAGAGATAACGAGAGATAACAAGAGAGAAATCGAGAGATAACGAGAGATAACAAGAGAGAAATCGAGAGATAACGAGAGATAACAAGAGAGAAATCGAGAGATAACGAGAGATAACAAGAGAGAAATCGAGAGATAACGAGAGATAATGAGATAACGAGAGAGATAACGAGAGATATAACTCAGCTAGCTGCTATGTGAAGGGATCATATCAAGTTTAAGATCGCGGGAACGCATGGCTCCACCAGCCAGGTATGCCTCTTTTATGCCGTCTGACATCCTCTCCGACTCGTGCATGCGGAAAACCCTTCACGATAAGAGAAATAGGGCCCAAGGCGACCATTGTTTGTTATGAACTGAAAACTCTACCCAAGTTACCCACCTCTCAATGTGAGTAGAGAAAGTTCACGGGTTTTGCTGGGTCACTACGCGCTTTGCCTCGGACCCAGGTTTTCGTGCGCAAATGGAACGCCTGAACTCTTGGGTTCCGTGAACTGGTTCTTGAAATGTCGCAAATGGAAGAGGCCTTAAGCACCCAAAATCAGTTATCTGAGAAATGTCAGTCTAGGGAGCAGAATGGATGGTTATGATCATCAAACTATGTGAGGCAAGTTTAAAATGTTCATTAAGGGTGCAGGAATGAATTATGGAGCAATGGTAGTGATCAATGCATTAATGGAACATGAGAAAGCCTATGACAGAGTTCATTGGACAGCAATGTGGGATGTATTTAACCCCTTGAGACCCAGAACGTAATTTCCATTGTAATTTGGGTACCATTAGACAATTTTTAGTGGATATAAGCAATATTTTATAGATATGACCTGTTTAGTATCCTTGTCCACTAACTAATTTGGTAGTAGATTCAGGTACTAATTTTATGGCTAACAAAACACATTATTTTATAGCAAAGGAAAGATCTGGGCGTGAAGGGGTTAAGGTGTATGGTGTGAGTGAGAAGCTATTAAATGGTGTACAAGCTTTTTATGAGAATGCAATGGCGTGTGTTAGGGTAAATGGAGAAATGAGTGAACGTTGTTCTTAGCAAACACTTTCAGCACAAGATGAGCCACTGTTTTATTTGGAAAAGAGGAATACAAGATCAACAAAAGAGATTCATTGACTATAAGGCTGTGGATATAAAATCAAGGCAGATGTGATGGATGCAAAAGTTGTGAGAGGTATGTTTGAGGATCTGACCGTTATGCTGTATTAATGACGATAACACTTAATGACAGATGGAAGAGAAAGAGAAGGAAAGGAGAGAGACCAAAGCTAAGGGTTAAAAGATTCAGCGATGAAGGAATAAGAGATGAATATAAACGAAGCGATAAAAGCAATGAATGATGAGCGTGAGAATATAAATATTGATGTAAAATAAAAAGTTAAAAGAATTTTGAGAGCTTCAAAAAAATATTGTTGCATGAAACTGAAGGAGTGGTGGGGATGAAAGTAGTGAAGGCAGGGAAGAAGAAAGGGAGTGCATGGTGGACGGATAAGGTTAAGAAAGCAGTTAAAGAAAAGAGGTGCTTACAGGAAAACACTGGAAAGAAATCTACCAGAAAAAATAAGAAATGAAAGAACAAGAAAATATAATGAATGTAAAAGGAGGGTGATAGGAGAGTAAGAGGAGAGCAGATGAAGACTTTGGAAGACAATTGAGTGAGAAGTATAAAGAGGATGAAAGGTTTTATTGGAGGGAAGTTAAGGATGAGAGAGAAATAAAAGAGAAGAAAGAGAAGGGAAATAAAAGTGAGAAACGAAGGAAACGAGGTGAAAGATGCGGATGGAAGAATGTGAAGAGCTTATGAAAGGAAGGTGGATGGAATATCTAGAAAATGTGATGAATATAAAAAGTGAAGGTGAGGAGATTGTAGCATGCATGGAAATGATAGGCAGTGGTGGGAGGGTGCATGAACAAGAGAAAAACATAAGGAAGGGAGTGGTGAACTTCAATTGGCACTTTGAAGAATGGAAGGGCAGCAGGAATGGAAGGGAATACAGCTGAAATGTGAAAATCTGGAGGAGTATCTGTAATTGAATGGATGCAGAGGATACGTGGGTTAGCATGGGATGAGGGCATGGTATGAGGAGACTGGACAAAGGCCCTCATTATCCCACTATACAAGGGGAAAGGTAGTAAACATTCATGTGGCAATTTATAAAGGTATAAAAGCCTTTTGTAGTAGGGGAGAGCAGGGCAGGTTGCATCGAGGGTAGGTTGCATCATTGCCTCTAACTCGCATTAACTTTTTTTATTATTATTATTGTTGTAGTTGTAGTAGTAGTAGTAGTTTATAGTAGTAGTAGTAGTAGTAGTAGTAGTAGTAGTAGTATTAAGACGATGTGATGTACGTGTGATAACATGCGAGTTAGAGGCAATGATGCAACCTACCCTCGATGCAACCTGCCCCACTCTCCCCTATAGCTGGCATGGAATAATTGTAATTGAACGGGTGAAGATCACAGAGAGAAGGATCAGTAAAGAGCAGGGAGGTTTAAGAAAAGGTAGGGGAGGTTTGCGTCATATATTTTTCACTCAGGATTGCAGTTGAGAAAATGTTAACGAATGGGAAGAAAGTTTATACTGCATTCATGGACCTTGAGAAAGTGTATGACAGAGTTGATTGGACAGCAATGTGAGATGCGTTGAAGGTGTATGGTGTGGGTGGGAAGCTATTGAATGGTGTAAAATCTTTTTGTAAGGATGTAATGGCATGTGTCAGGGTAAATGGTTATATGAGTGAAAGTTTTGGAATACAAGGAGGTGTAAGGCAAGTATGTGTGAAGTCCCCGCGGCTATTTAACCTAGACATGGACGGTGTAATAAGAGAGATGAAAGCAAAAGTTGGAGTGGAAATGTATGCAAATTGTGGCAGATGGTTGCTGAACACAATTCTTTTTGCAGATGATAGTTATGATCGCAGAGAATGAGAGCGACTTACAGAAACTTGCAAACGTGTGCAGAAGATGGAAGATGAGGGTGAATGTTAACAAAAGTAAAGTGAAAAGTAAGGTGGTTATTGTTTTGTGAATTAGAATAGAGTAGAATTGAAGTGGTAGATTTTGAGAGCACATATGACATAAGAGTTATAAGTTGGTGTTAGACCAAACGAATGTGAAATTTAAGCTGAATGGGAAAAGATTGGAAGAAGATAAGGATTTTCAGTATATTGGTTTGATTTTGTGCAAGCATGGAAACATGGAAGATGAGACGGAGAGAAACCGTTCAGGGGAGAGGATCAGCCAGTCGTCTGGATACAAAGCAGTCTGATCCCCATGGAGTGCCTCCATCCCGAGATGAGAGCCATGACCCGGGTGAAGACCAGTGGAGCCGTGGAAAGCCCGAACCAGACCACACAAACTGATAGGCGTGGATCCTCCACATAAAACAAAGATAGCTTTGCGACAGGGGATGTAAAGGGATCTGGAAACAACCTTCAGATCCACAGACACCATCCAACCGTCCTGCCTGATGGAGAGTAGGACAGACCTGCACGTCTCCATCGGGAATGGTGTCCTGCAAACGAACTTGTAGATCAGCGACAAGTCAGTTACAGGGCTCCCTGCCCCCGAAGCCATCGGTACCACAAACAAGCGGCTGCAGAATCCTGGATCTCGAGGAGCCAGTCCCACACCTCCCTTGGAGAGAATCTGAACCTCTTGAACCAAAGCTAGGCCCTTCGCAGAATTGGAGTTGTAGCTTAGGTTAAGATATGGCGACATTGCTGAGTGGTTGCCGAGTCTCGTACGGGACCTGGTACCGCTTCCAAACAACGTCCGCCACTCAAGCCTCTGCTCCCAGCGACAGCCGCCCGCTCAAACTCCGAGCTGAATAACCAGTCATTCGAGGGGACGAGGAACACGACTCTAACCCCTGAAAACCCCGTCCCCTCCCGTTTTCTTGTGTGGGCGACAAAAGGTCGCAGATCTCTTAACCTGACGCTGACGATGGCTCAGCACCTGAACGTTGGAAGCACTGGTGGGAGGAGGACGAGGCAGATGTGCCATTTGCGCTAGTATTGGAGTCGAGTAGGACTTCTACCGAGGGTCCTGAAAGGCAAAGGTCTGTCTCCATTAGTTGAGACCACGGCACAAGTGTCTCGATCCGAACTCTGTGCAAGCACCGCCTGGAGAACATCTCTAGAAAAAAAATGCTCGGAGTCCGAAGGCGAAGGCATCAGGTAGGTTTATCCTCAGGTAGGAAAAAAGGCAGGAGGAAAATCAGAAAAGCCCAACAACGGCAGATGACGGCACTTAGTGGACTTGCCAGTCCTCGCTTTCTCGCCCTCAACCACGGTGGAAAAAGGGTTGGGGACTCTCAAAGCCTGGCCATAAACCAGGCCATCTGCCACTTGGCAAGGTCGCAGCTTCCTCGGCAAACTGGAAGGGAAGGTGCACTTGTCCAAGGCAGCAAGACGAACGTGCAGTCTCCCCTACACCTCCATCATGATGGCATGGAGATTGTCCACCCACTTCAAAAAGGGGCTAGAGGACGCCACAGGTGGCCTGGGGCCCAGAACCTTCACCAAGGGGGGCCCCGAGCCCATTACTAAGGTGAGGCTAGACTATGCAGTTCAGTTTTGGTCTCCATATTACAGGATGGATATAGTGTTGTTAGAAAAAGTGCAGAGAAGGATGACCAAAATGATACAAGGGATGCGTAACTTTAGTTATGAGAGGAGATTGAAGTTATTAAAATTACACTCACTCGAGAGTAAGGGGCGATCTGATAGAAGTTTTTAAGTGGATAAAGGGATTTAATAAAGGAGAGGTAGGAAAAGTTCTTACGGCTTTTAACCAGGGTAGAACAAGAAGTAACGGATTCAAGCTGGAAAAGCGTAGATTTAGAAAGGAAATAGGGAAAAACTGGTTCACAAATAGGGTGGTGAATGAGTGGAATGGTCTCAGTAGACAGGTAGTTAGTGCGGAGTCATTAGGGAGCTTTAAAGGGGAGCTGGATAGGTTCATGGATGGGGATGAAAGGTGGATGTAGGTAGTGTTAGGTGACAGGAACTACCACGTGTAGGCCTCGCGGCCTCTTGTAGCTTCCTTATTTTCTTATGTTCTTCTTATGTTCTTATGAGGCTGGGATGCCCCCGGACTCAGGAAAGCGGGTCAACACGTATACAAAACACGTGGGAAAACTCGGTCACTGATAGAAACGACTGTGGCATCAATAGGTAATTGCCGAGACGACGGGTATCGTGGATGTGAGAGCCCCCAGGAGACAGTTGTCCAGTCAGTAGGAGAGGGTGAACATCATCAGTGCCCGTGTCAACCCGTATCCGAGCACACTGTCTCCTCTGGATGAGGGGAGGAAGCGATGCGATCAATCAATCAATCATTGGGGGCATACGCCGGGGAGCGCGTAACCTCGCCCACCCTATGACTCCACTCCCGGGGATCACCACGCGCGAGTCCCCATGCAAGCTCCATTCCCATACCAAGCATCTCTCGGCAGGAAACATCAGCTTGCCCCAGCCACGAGCCTTGTGGGCGCCCCCTTGGCCTCCTCCATGCCGGATTGTCTCTTACAGATACAACTCGATGGGAAGGATCGGTTTCAAGGTAGCGTGCCACATGCCAGTGCATTTTTGAAGCAAATCTTACTGGGCGACTTTCTTTGGATATCCAGAAAGGTAAAGGCCTACCTGTTACAATAATAGTTTTTTGGAAACATCAACTTCACCCTTTTGTATGTTGTGTATAAATAAAGATCCTATGCAGTAATAAGAATGCACTTCTGGATCTAAAACACACAGATATGATGAACCATTGTATCCAGGAAGGATTTTATGAATAAATATCTTGTCGCGCAGTAGCTTAAAATTGTTCTTACTGGGCAAGTTTTTCATCACTGGGAGACATTTTGGTCGCCCAGTTATGATGTTAAAAAATGCTCTGCCACATGCCCATATAGCCGAAGTTGACGCTGATAGCCTATGCAGGTAATAGGCCTCGATTCAGCCTCACGGTGCAATCGCTGGATTGACACGTAATCATCCCAGTGATATCCCATGATTCTGCGAAGACATATATTACCAAGGGCATCGATTCGCCTCTTCAAGTCGCTATTTAGTGTCTATGTCTCACAGCCATAGAGTAAGACAGGGATCACAAGCGACTTGAAGATCCGGATCTTTGTCCTCCTGCACAGGTACCGACAACGCCAAATACTCGTGCTGAGCAAGTCCATAACACCGTGGGCTATGCCAATCCGCCGTAAGACTTCTTGACGTGACCCGCCATCATTCTGGACTGTGCTACCAAGGTATATAAAACTTCCAAGATCTCAATGTTCTCGCCGCACGCATGAACAGACTAATGTTTCATCTAGTAAGCCTCCAAACACCTGGACCTTGGTCTTGAGCCAGGAGACCTCAAGTCCCAATGGCTTTGCCTCCTTGTACAGCGCCTCGAGAGCCATCACCAGAACCTCCAGCGACTCAGCAAAGATTACTGCATCATCGGCAAAAACAATATCAGATATCTTAGTATTGCCGAGGGATGCTCAAGCTGACATCAGTCAACCAAGAAAAACGAAAACAAGATGCCTATGGCAGAGGGTGAAGGTGCTGCTGCCTGGTGGCGGCGCATGGTAACATGTGTGGTGCGCAGGGATGCAAAGTTTAAGTGTTGTAACGTTCTCTGTAACTGGTCCAGACCAGATAAGTGCTATGTATGTGATACTGGTAATTGTTTCTTCAACATCAAAATGGACTAGAGAAAAAAATTCAATATTAAATAAGGCTAGAGGATGAATGTGTGCAGAAGGAGTGTGTTAGAAAAATACTTCCAAGGGTTCATAAATTTCTCATCTTTATAAAATATTGAGTTCAACTAATTTTGTAATATCGCTTTGATGTGCAGAGCGTTTTCAGCGCTTAACAAGAATCTGCTTTGTGCTAAGTGCCACCTTATTTATTTAGACAAAGGCCTCTAGTATGGAGAAGAAAAATATAATGATAAATAGAAAAATAAATCAGATAGAAGGAAAAATCTGACTACATACCTGTTGACTGTGCCTACATCAGCACCCGGTGTGAAGATGAGTGCAGGAGAGGACCGTGCTCCAGGGGCCAAGGTGAGGCTGGCTGGACGGAGAGAGAAAGCCTGGGAGTTGTGCTCCATAAAGAAACTCATTTGGAGAGGGAAGGAGGAGGCATTCTTGAGGGTGAGGGTGGAGGTGCCACTTTGATGTGGGTCGGCATCAACCACCAGTGGCTCACACGTGCGCAGGATCTGCAGCTCCACAACACCTATGGAAGCCTGTGGGTGATGAAGGAGGGATTGGGACATGAAATAAACTTAAGCTTGAGATGGAGATGCACAAGTGTATACACGCCCAACATTCTTCACCTTTTCCTAATCTCTGACCCTTCTGCTTACTCTTTTTAACTATACTCTCCGTTGGGTTTCTCCGATCACAACCTTATTTCCGTAACCTGTCCTATCGATCCGGTGCCGCCTCGGGACCCACCTAGGCAGAGATGCTTCTGACATTACACCTAGGCTAGGCGGGAGAACCTGACGCAGTATTACTCAGATTTTTCAAGGAATTATTATTGCTGCCATATGATGGACTATGCAGGTAATAGGCCTGGATTCAGTCTCACGGTACAATCTCTGGTTTGACACGTAATCATCCCAGCGATACCCCATGATTCTGCGAAGACACTTATTTCCAAAGGCATCGATTCACCTATTCACCCATCTCATTGTAATAATAACTGAGTGCATAACTGAAGTCATTGTCTCAGGCATGGAGGCATGTTGTCCACACACTTTCTCTAATCCTAGTCAGTAAACCCTTGTTTAACTAAGCTTGTTCTCGTGCTGTCCAAGATAGAGGCTCACAGACGGTACCGTAACCATCAATCTTCTGAAACTCACGCCCTTAATATTTCTGCCCGTAACCATGCCAAATATATTCTTGAAATGATTAAAAACTCCTTTATTAATAGAAAATGTCCCAAAATTTCTGGATCCAACTCCTCTCGTGACTTCTACAGGGATGTCAACAAGAAAAGAAAAAAACTCTGAAATAAAATAATAGGGCGACCAACTCAACCGAGTGCAGCGAGGCTGACCGAGCATAGCGAGGGAACCTCCCAGCTGGGGGTTCGGGGGGCGCTGTAAGCCCCCCGAGATTTTTTGTAAATTTCATGCTCTGAAAGAGCTTCTGAGAGGTCCTTGGTTATATCTATAATAATTTATGGTCTCAATTTTGTCTGTTTTTGTGTCCACAATTTGTGTATATGTATATATATATGGTATATCATGCAACTTAAATTGTGAAATGTATATGAATTATTAACCATTTTGACAAGATAAATTAACACTGTTTCCGTTGGAAAACTAATAACACAACAACAAAATATTTGTCATTTATATTTGTCAACTTTATCAATTATTTAGGTGCTATCAAATACACCTCAAATATGATTTGATGACTAACTTCGAATTATTGAATAATCCAATATCAAATATGTTTCACTAATTTTTACCATAATCATGATAATGATTATGGCAGCTGTGGCTGCTGTATTTCACCCCCAACATACTGCCTCCTGAGCAAATTTGTAGCAGCGGAGTCAGGAGATATCGGCAGCCTAGTATTAACTTCCCGCTAGGCAGCCAAAAAATGTTTTATGGTCTGTGCTGGATCAGTGGCTAGTGTCAGGTTCGGCTGTGGGCTAGCCAACTATGTAAACCCCCCCATCCCTAAACTTTTAACCCGAATCTACACGATTCACAGAAATAACCCAGCTGGCAATAAAATACTTGGAAATCCGCAAATCCGCGGAAAATTGACATCCCTGCTTCTGGCATCTAGCCTAAAACACAACTCATATAATATTTCCTCTTCATCTTTCCCTCCTATGCTTCACCCAGATGGCTCTACAGCTGTCTCATCTATTTTAAACTATTTGCTCAAACCTTTGCTCAAAATTCCACTCTGGTTGCTGAAAGGCTTGTTCCTCCTTCTCCTCCATCTTCTGACTATATTATGCTTGTTATTAAGATCCTTCATAATGATGTTTTCTATTCCCTTTCTGGCCTAGATCCTCGGAAGGCTTACGGTCCTGACGGAGTCCCTCCTATTGTTCTCAAAAATTGTGCTTCTGTGCTTGCACCCTGCCTGGTCAAACTTTTCCATCTATGTCTATCTACTTCCACCTTTCCTTCTTGCTGGAAATTTGCTCACATCCAACCTCTTCCTAAGAAGGGTGACGGAAGAATCCTTTACCCTTAAGAGGTAAAGGATTCTTCTAATCCGTCAAACTACCATACTATAGCTTTGACTTCCTGCCTTTCTAATTTCCATATAATCTTAATTCTAAGATCATATCAAGTAGTCCAATGCATCCTGCTAAGTTAGATCTACGTGGGATAAATAGGAGTGATTTAGTCCTATTCTTATACCAAGGCTGCTACATTAACACATATACAACGGGTTTCAATGATAGGAGACAAAGCTTTCTTCACGGTGGTGCATTGACCTGCTACATTGACCACGGCTTATGAGACTTTTGTAGAGAGCTAATCCAGGCCTCTAAATGGCCGCTCCATTTGCCTTGCAGACAGCTGACGCCCTGATGCCACTTCCTGCACTGGATTACCGCATCCTTTCACCCATGTTGCCAGTACAGGCGGCAATTACACAATCTATCTCAACCTCCACCAAAGATATTGCTGCAGTAATGAATGGATAACAGGGAGAAGCAAAAACGAACTGTCAATTTCCCTCTCATCACATCACTCTACATATCTCTCATCTGTCTTGTGTGTATTCCTCTGCAATTAGGACCTACTTGACCTTGCGATGTGTTTCCCTTTCCCCATTTCCCCTTTAGTTACGTGCACACGCCCACACAATTATCAAATAGCAGGACTCAAAAAATATATTTATTCTGAGTCAGTGGAGCTTCTAAGTTCCACTGAAAGGACTTTTTGTAATGATGAGACAGTCAAATCCATTTTTTTTAAAGCCATTGTCAATGCACAAGTATAAAAATTTATATATACGTAGTGCTGACTTGCATTTGGTGAGTAATTTGACCCAAAAAATATGTTGCTAAATGCAAAGTGAATAATAACTAATGCATAAAATACAATTGGCTCCCGTGGTAGAGGTTGACAGTTTTTCACAAATGATTTGCGATCTTCTGCAGTCGTTCCATAAGGGACAGATTAAATCTTTCTGCTCCTCAACATGTAGGGAAGTGAATAAGTTCTAAAAAAAAAAATCTAAGTGCTGATTTGTTATGACTGATGCGAGAGAGAACGGCGTAAAGATGGGCCGACCTGAGTGGGTGACGCGGGCTTTTTTTTCTTTTTTTTCTTTACATCACAAAGGACTGGCCAAGGGCACAACAAAAATGGGTAACACAAAGCCCGCTTAGTTGCCAGTCCCTATAAAGAAGACAGTAAGAGAATAAAATAAAAAAGGGGTGAGCCAATTTAGTTCGGGAGGTGTCTTGTTACTCTTCTTTTGAAAAGATTTAAGTCATAGGAAAGTGGAAAAATAGAAACAGGAAGAGAGTTCCAGAGTTTACCAGTGAAAGGGATGAAAGAGTAAAGATACTGATTAACTCTTGTATTAGGAAGATGGACAGAATAGGGATGAGAATGAGTAGAAAGTCTTGTGCAGCGAGGCCGCGGAAGTGGGGGAGGCATGCAGTTAGCAAGTTCAGAAGAGCAGTGAGCATGAAAATAACGGTAGAAGAGAGCAAGAGAAGCAGCATTGCGGCGGTGATTTAAAGATTGAAGACAGTCAGTCAGAGGAGAGGAGTTGATGAGACGAAAAGCTTTTGACTCAACCCTGTTTAGGAGAGCTGTATGAGTGGATCCTCCCCAAACATGTGAGACATACTCCATACATGGGCGGATAAGGCCCCTGTAGAGAGCAAGCAATTGGGAGGGAGAAAAAAAAGGACGCAGACGCCACAGGACACCTAACTTCCTAGAAGCTGTTTTAGCAAGAGATGAGATGTGAGATTTCCAGTTCAGATTTTTAGTAAAGGATAGTCCTAGAATGCTCATTGTAGAAGAAGACAGTTGAGTGTCATTGAAGAAGAGGGGATAGTTATCTGGAAGGTTTTATCGAGTAGATAGGTGAAGAAATTGGGTTTTTGAGACATTGAACAAAACAAGGTTTGCTTTGCCCCAATCAGAAATTATAGAAAGATCAGAAGTTAGGCGCTCTGTGGCATCTCTCCGTGAATCACTTAGTTCCTGTTGAGTTGGACGTCTAATAAACGACGTTGAAAAATGCAGGGTAGAATCATCAGCGTAGGAGTGGATAGGGCTTTGAGTTAGACTTAGAAGATCATTAATGAATAATAGAAAGAGAGTGGGTGATAGGACAGAACCCTGGGGAACACCACTATTGATAGATTTAGGCGAAGAACAATGTCCATCTACAGTAGCTGCAATAGAACGGTTTGAAAGGAAACTTAAGATGAAGGTACAGAGAGAAGGATAGAAACCGAATGAGGGTAGTTTGGAAATTAAAGATTTGTGCCAGACTCTATCTATCAAAAGCTTTTGATATGTCAAGGGCAACAGCAAAAGTTTCACCGAAACCCCTAAAGGAGGATGACCAAGACTCAGTTAGGAAAGCTAGAAGATCGCCAGTAGATCGCCCTTTACGGAAACCGTACTGACGATCAGATAGAAGATTGTGAGCAGATAGATGCTTAAGAATCTTCTTATTAAGTATAGATTCAAAAACTTTAGAAAGGCAGGAAGTCAAAGCTATAGGACGGTAGTTTGAAGGATTAGAACGGTCACCCTTCTTAGGAACAGGTTGGATGTGAGCAAACTTCCAGCAAGAAGGAAAGGTGGAAGTAGATAGACAAAGATGGAAAAGTTTGACCAGGCAAGGTGCAAGCACAGAAGCACAGTTTTTGAGAACAATAGGAGGGACTCTGTCAGGATCGTAAGCCTTCCGAGGATCTAGGCCAGAAAGGGCAAAGAAAATATCATTCCGAAGGATCTTAATGACAGGCATAATATAGTTAGAGGGTGGATGAGAAGGAGGAACAAGCCCTTCATCAGCCAGAGTGGAATTTTTAGCAAAGGTTTGAGCGAAGAGTTCAGCTTTAGAAGTAGATGAGACAGCTGTGGAGCCATCTGGGTGAAGCATAGGAGGGAAAGATGTAGAAGAAAAATTGTTAGAGATGTTATTAGCTAGATGCCAGAAGTCACGAGAGGAATTTGATTCAGAAAGATTGACATTTTCTATGAATGAAAGAGTTTTTGGTAAGTTGAAGTAAAGATTTGGCATGATTACGGGCAGAAATATAAAGGGCATGAGTATCAGGAGATGGATGTTTACGGTACCGTTTGTAAGCCACCTCTCTATCTCGGACAGCATGAGAACAAGCAGAGTTAAACCAAGGTTGACGGGCTTTAGGATTAGAGAAAGTGTGTGGAATGTACGCCTCCATGCCAGAGACTATGACCTCAGTTATGCACTCTGCACAAAGAGATGGGTCTTTGACATGGAAGCAGTAATCATTCCATGGAAAATCAGAGTAGTACTGCCTTAGGTCTTCCCACTTAGCTGCGTTGAAGTGCCAGAAGCACCTCCGCTTAGGTGGGTCCCGAGACGGTACCGGAGCGATAAGACAGGTTACAGAAATAAGATTGTGATCGGAGGAGCCCAACGGAGAGAATAGTTTCACAGAGTAAGCAGAAAGGGTTAGTAGTTAGGAAAAGATCAAGAATGTTGGGCGTGTCTCCAAGGCGGTCAGGAATACGGGTAGGGTGCTGCACCAGCTGCTCTAGGTCTTGGAGGATAGAAAAGTTGTAGGCTTGCTCACCAGGTTGGTCAGTGAAAGAAGATGATAGCCAAAGCTGGTGGTGAACATTGAAGTCCCCAAGAATGGAAATTTCAGCTAAAGGAAAATGAGATGAGATGTGCTCCACTTTTGATGTTAAATAGTTGAAGAATTTTACATAGTCAGAGGAGTTAGGTGAGAGATATACAGCACAGATAAATTTAGTAAGAGAGTGACATTGAAGTCGAAGCCAGATGGTAGAAAATTCGGAAGATTCAAGGCCGTGGGCACGAGAGCAATTGATGTCATTGCGCACATATACGCAACAGCCAGCTTTGGATTAAAAATGAGAATAGAGACAGTAAGAGGAGACAGAAAAAGGTCTGCTGTCAGTGCTCACAGACAACCGAGTTTTGGTGAGGAAAAGAAGATGCGGTTTAGAGGAGGAGAGATTATGTTCAACAGAGAGAAAGTTAGATCTAAGGCCGCAAATGTTGCAGAAGTTTAAGGAAAAAGGCTAGAAGAAGCATCAAGACACCTCGAGTCGACATCTTGAAGACTGTCCGACCTGGGGATATTTCTGGTCCCCTCCCCAGTTTGCATGTAGGTGGCTCACAGGGAAACTGTATTCACTGGGAGCACAACTGCATTCATGGCAAGCAGCACAGAGACCGTGGGCAATGGACACATAACGGGGATTGGGCGTGCTATCCCACCAGTAACTACTGAATATGATGGCTACTACTGGCTTGCCTCTGTGAGCACGGCTTCCATTATGATATGTAGTCTATGTGCCAACTCTCAGCTGCATATCAAGAAGCTTTATCTTCTTTCTGTTCAACGTCAGATTTTCTCATATCATCTTATGAGGTTAGACGGCCGATGATATTCTTCCAACTATCTCTATCTGTTGCCTCAACTTCTTCAATACCCAATGCTGCCAGATCCTCTTCAACACACTGCCTCCATGTCTTCCTTGGCCTGCCCGGTAGACAGCGACCTGGAACTTCCACTCCAACAGCTCTCCCCAATGCCTCACCACCTTCTCTCCTCTTCACGTGCCCAAACCACCTCAATTGCCTTACTCTAAGTTTATCAAGAGCTTTATCATATTTGTTTTATTCATATATTACTTTTGTATCAATATACCCTCTTTCCATTGTGTTTAGTAAGGCTAAAGCTTTTGTCATTGTTTGTAAGGGTGGGTGGTTTTATATGCACTCTTTAAATTGTTTTGAAATGTGTAAAAAAAAATTGTGATAGTTTGATTTTGCGTACCCACAACGTAACCTCACCATTTATCATTGCTACAAATGGAAATACTTTCTTTAAATAATGTGAAATTTACACAACGCACGCCAAATATGAGCGCTCACTCACTAAATCATAACATAAATGTGGACACAATCTAACCCTGTCACAAAATTGAAATTTGCCAAATCCAGACGTGCCAAATGCAAGAGAGCAATGCATTAAGCCTTGGTCATTGGTCAATTGGTCATATTGGTGGTTTATTTAAGTGTATATTTTACTATGATGTTTTCCCCACAGTGTTCATTGAAAAACCGTTGCATCTAAGCAGCAGGCACAGCATGGACACACAGCAGGCATTTTCATATCCATTGGCACACAAGTATGCTGGAAACTGGCATTTACTTAAATCTAAAATCTTCTGTATTCTATATACATTTCCAGAATGTCTGGATTTTCTTAAATGTATAGTTGCCGTTCCAATATGTTGAGATCTAATAGTAGAACATTAACCCCTTGAGACCCAGAACGTAATTTCCATTGTAATTTGGGTACCATTAGACAATTTTAGTGACTATAAGCAAAATTTTATAGATATGACCTGTTTAGTATCCTTGTCGACTAACTGATTTGGTATATTCAGTTGCTTTTCGTAATTTTATGGCTAACAACAGACGATTTTATATATCAAAGAAAAGATCTGGGCGTGAAGGTGTGAAGGGTGTGAAGGGTTAAATACACAGGAATGAAAGACAAAATATATGACATTTCTCTACTTCATCTGTAGCTGTGAGAAGAGCTGCCTCACCTTGATGGGCTGGGCGGCGAGGGTGAGGGGCGTGGGCGCCGGGGTGTCCAGCAGCACCTTCAGGAGGCTCATGACTGGCACCCGCCCACTCGGCTCCACTGAGGAAAGATCAAGCAAGGAATTTGTAATGTCATGTGACAATAAAAAAATAAGTCTTCTTTGAAAAAATATACACTGTCAGTTACAATGATGTAAAATTTAGGCGTTTGCCTTCCGTTGCTCATATTTCTATGTAATGTTACAATAGCATATGACAATTCACAGAAATAGAGCGATTTCTGCAATAATTTTCCAGAACATAATAAATTGGTTCAATCATTCCAGATATTCTAACCAAATTGGTGCTTATTGCATCCTTTTTCAAAATTTCAACTAAATGAATACATAAAAGCCTAGTTTAGTGTTGTTCTGTTTGGCCAAAACTGGGATTATTTGCATCACAAAAACAACATCATGTGGACAGCATAGCAGAGGAGCAGAAATGGCCTGTCCCAATCAGACTATATTTGCTTTCCGAGGAACGCAAAGGCGATAAACAAAATCACTCTAGCTAAGCCTTCTTAACATTAGGTGAATGGTAACTGACAATTTCTTTGTAAAGACTGCTACACTTCCATTCTGAATTGTCTCACAAATCTTTCCTTCCTCCCACGTACTGTCTAGTTACCAGGGTCTCGTCTATTCATAGATTGAGCATATCTTGTGGGGAAGTTCCCCTCACATATCTTTTCTGTACAGGGTGGAGGGTGGCATCAAAGAAATCATCAACTTCCCCTAGAACTGTTTTCAACATTTCATACACCACCACAATGTTGCATCTATGACTATCTTCCACCACTACATACTGTCTGTCATGGATACAGATCTACTGAACTTGCAGTCTGAATGTCTCTCCCATATCTCATAGCCCTGACACAAGACTCTCTACGTATTTACATTTTTATTCTGCTCACCTTAACACTACAAGTCGATCTAAGTATAAGTTTTGGCAACTAATTTAAGTATCAAAATAGCACCAATTTCAATAAGCACAATTGGCATTGTTGCAAAGCTTTATAAGTTTCCCTGGAACACTCACCCTTAATGTTATTTTTACATCTTCTGATTATCAACTTCAGAAGAGAGGTATGAAGATCCCTCTGAAACTCATGTTAGCCTCCCCATTTTCAATAGTAAAAATCATCTGGCATTTACCCCAAGTTTTCTTTTCAACCCTTAGCCAACTTCCTACTTTGTACACACAAACCTCGATTTCCTGGATATCGGATTTGCCGGACAAAATCTGAGGTCCGGGGATATGTCAGAGTCCCGGACAATTTTTTTTTTTTTCTTTTTTTTCGTTGAAATTCCTGGTCCTGTTCGTAAATTGACAAAGTTGTCCGGCGGTCCGAGTGTCTCCTGTCACCCCTGGTCAGTGTCCGCGCCTCCCGCAAGTGGCAGCATGCTCAGCGGTCGTATTGTTTACATTTGGGCACACGACACTCACGGTTCACCTGCACAGCCTCCATTAGTCCCCTGACTCCCACTGCCCCTGGTGCAGGAACATCTCTGAGACAATTGAACACTTTCTGCTGCCTCCCGCCAGGTGGCAGCATGCTCAGCGGTCGTATTGTTTACATTTGGGCACACGACACTCACGGTTCACCTGCACCGCCTCCGTTAGTCCCCTGACCCCCACTGCCCCTGGTGCAGGAAAGTCTCTTAAGACTATTGAACACTTTCTGCTGCCTCCCGCCAGGTGGCAGCATGCTCAGCGGACGTTAAAGTCTGCGGCGGCGTAGTTGATATTGCCGGTTGCCGGACAGTAAATACTAGAGTAGGATAAACGTCCGGGGGTGGGTAATGGCATCGGACTGTTGCGGTTCCCGGACCAGTGCTCCCCCCTATTAGTCTGGGAAAACGAGGTTTGTGTGTACTTGAAAAAGATACAAAATCTCAGCATATCCTTCATCTCCCAGATCTTATACCTTCTGCTGGTGGCTGAAATAATATTATAATTTCTATGAAAAATATGACATGTACGTATCATTTCCATATTTGAAAAAAAAAAGGAAAAAATATATAGGGATCATCACATGTGTTTGGAATAGGTACTTCAAATGCCACCCAACACATTTGGGAGAAAGCTTTATGTATGGAAAAAAAATCATATTGAGCAAATCTATGAATAATATAAACAACCAAATAAAAAATACTTCCTTGCTTGATGCTGAAGAACCTAAACTAAGGAATGTATAAATTACCCGATTAATTCCTTCATCCCTTCAACAAGTCATTGGATGTTTCACTGAAAAGCTAGAGAAAAAAACCTGTGGCTTAACATGGAGCAATTCAGCAACTCCACCCTTGCCTCACCTGACACTCCCTCCAGGTGTGGGGCTCTGAGGGTGATGGAGAAGGTAGTGGGGCAGGAGGGGGCGAGTTCACAGGACAGGTGAGAGGCGGACACCACCTTCCCTGCCTTGTTCTTCTCCTCCTCCCAGCAGAAGATGGCCGTCCTTCCTGCTACCTGGAGGGTGAGCTTTATTTCAATATATTATTATGGAAAGCTTCAACAAAAACATCCACTGCAACATTCGGGGCATTCCTTAGCAATTTTGTGAAACTATAAAACACGTCTATAAATATATTAAACTGGAAAATGAGTATTGATATTTCATGCACTGAATTTATAGTAATAGATATTCTTAAATTTCTTCCATCTGCTTGTGATTTAATTCAAATCTTTAAAATTTTGGACAAAATTGGTCTGTTTGGAATGACGAGCTATGAATGAAAGACACAAAAATAAAGCAGTGAGCCGTATCATTTTATATCCACTGTTTTAATTAAGTCTTTTAGGTGATTCTCAGAGTAAAGGAATGAAAACAACTGATGTACTCTATGGCAAAAAAAAGAAAAAAATATTCAAGTTCACTGTTGCTGCTGTAAGTGATAACACACTGTGCTGCTGTAAGTGATAACACACTGTGCTGCTGTAAGTGATAACACACTGTTGCTGCTGTAAGTGATAACACACTGTTGCTGCTGTAAGTGATAACACACGGGTTGCTGCTGTAAGTGATAACACTGTGCTGCTGTAAGTGATAACACACTGTTGCTGCTGTAAGTGATAACACACTGTTGCTGCTGTAAGTGATAACACACTGTTGCTGCTGTAAGTGATAACACACTGTTGCTGCTGTAAGTGATAACACACTGGTGCTGCTGTAAGTGATAACACACTGGTTTGCTGCTGTAAGTGATAACACACTGGTGCTGCTGTAAGTGTAACACACTGTTGCTGCTGTAAGTGTATAACACACTGTTGCTGCTGTAAGTGATAACACACTGGTGCTGCTGTAAGTGATAACACACTGTTGCTGCTGTAAGTGTTAACACACTGTTGCTGCTGTAAGTGTTAACACACTGGTGCTGCTGTAAGTGATAACACACTGGTGCTGCTGTAAGTGATAACACACTGGTGCTGCTGTAAGTGTTAACACACTGTTGCTGCTGTAAGTGATAACACACTGGTGCTGCTGTAAGTGATAACACACTGGTGCTGCTGTAAGTGATAACACACTGTTGCTGCTGTAAGTGTTAACACACTGTGCTGCTGTAAGTGATAACACACTGTGCTGCTGTAAGTGATAACACACTGGTGCTGCTGTAAGTGATAACACACTGTTGCTGCTGTAAGTGTTAACACACTGGTGCTGCTGTAAGTGATAACACACTGGTGCTGCTGTAAGTGATAACACACTGTTGCTGCTGTAAGTGTTAACACACTGTTGCTGCTGTAAGTGATAACACACTGTTGCTGCTGTAAGTGATAACACACTGGTGCTGCTGTAAGTGATAACACACTGTTGCTGCTGTAAGTGATAACACACTGTTGCTGCTGTAAGTGATAACACACTGTTGCTGCTGTAAGTGATAACACACTGTTGCTGCTGTAAGTGATAACACACTGTTGCTGCTGTAAGTGATAACACACTGTTGCTGCTGTAAGTGATAACACACTGTTGCTGCTGTAAGTGATAACACACTGTTGCTGCTGTAAGTGTATAACACACGGGTGCTGCTGTAAGTGATAACACACTGTTGCTGCTGTAAGTGATAACACACTGTTGCTGCTGTAAGTGATAACACACTGTTGCTGCTGTAAGTGTTAACACACTGTTGCTGCTGTAAGTGTATACACACTGTTGCTGCTGTAAGTGATAACACACTGTTGCTGCTGTAAGTGATAACACACTGGTTGCTGCTGTAAGTGATAACACACTGTTGCTGCTGTAAGTGTTTAACACACTGTTGCTGCTGTAAGTGTTAACACACTGTTGCTGCTGTAAGTGATAACACACTGGTGCTGCTGTAAGTGTTAACACACTGTTGCTGCTGTAAGTGTTAACACACTGTTGCTGCTGTAAGTGATAACACACTGTGCTGCTGTAAGTGATAACACACTGGTGCTGCTGTAAGTGATAACACACTGTTGCTGCTGTAAGTGTTAACACACTGTTGCTGCTGTAAGTGATAACACACTGTTGCTGCTGTAAGTGATAACACACTGTTGCTGCTGTAAGTGTTAACACACTGGTTGCTGCTGTAAGTGATAACACACTGTTGCTGCTGTAAGTGATAACACACTGGTTGCTGCTGTAAGTGATAACACACTGTTGCTGTGTAAGTGATAACACACTGTTGCTGCTGTAAGTGATAACACACTGTTGCTGCTGTAAGTGATAACACACTGTTGCTGCTGTAAGTGTTAACACACTGTTGCTGCTGTAAGTGTTAACACACTGTTGCTGCTGTAAGTGATACACACTGTTGCTGCTGTAAGTGATAACACACTGTTGCTGCTGTAAGTGATAACACACTGTTGCTGCTGTAAGTGTTAACACACTGTTGCTGCTGTAAGTGTTAACACACTGTTGCTGCTGTAAGTGATAACACACTGTTGCTGCTGTAAGTGATAACACACTGGTGCTGCTGTAAGTGATAACACACTGTTGCTGCTGTAAGTGTATAACACACTGTTGCTGCTGTAAGTGTTAACACACTGTTGCTGCTGTAAGTGATAACACACTGTTGCTGCTGTAAGTGAACACACTGTTGCTGCTGTAAGTGTAACACACTGGTGCTGCTGTAAGTGTAACACACTGTTGCTGCTGTAAGTGTTAACACACTGTTGCTGCTGTAAGTGTAACACACTGTTGCTGCTGTAAGTGATTAACACACTGTTGCTGCTGTAAGTGTTAACACACTGGTGCTGCTGTAAGTGATAACACACTGTTGCTGCTGTAAGTGTTAACACACTGTTGCTGCTGTAGTGTAACACACTGTTGCTGCTGTAAGTGTTCACACTGTTGCTGCTGTAAGTGTTAACACACTGGTGCGGGCTGGTAAGTGATAACACACTGTTGCTGCTGTAAGTGTTAACACACTGTTGCTGCTGTAAAGTTGATTAACACACTGTGCTGCTGTAAGTGTATAAACACACTGTTGCTGCTGTAAGTGATAACACACTGGTGCTGCTGTAAGTGTTAACACACTGGTGCTGCTGTAAGTGATAACACACTGTTGCTGCTGTAAGTGATAACACACTGTTGCTGCTGTAAGTGATAACACACTGTTGCTGCTGTAAGTGATAACACACTGTTGCTGCTGTAAGTGATAACACACTGTTGCTGCTGTAAGTGATAACACACTGTTGCTGCTGTAAGTGTTAACACACTGTTGCTGCTGTAAGTGATAACACACTGTTGCTGCTGTAAGTGATAACACACTGTTGCTGCTGTAAGTGATAACACACTGTTGCTGCTGTAAGTGATAACACACTGTTGCTGCTGTAAGTGATAACACACTGGTGCTGCTGTAAGTGATAACACACTGTTGCTGCTGTAAGTGATAACACACTGTTGCTGCTGTAAGTGATAACACACTGTTGCTGCTGTAAGTGATAACACACTGTGCTGCTGTAAGTGATAACACACTGTTGCTGCTGTAAGTGATAACACACTGTTGCTGCTGTAAGTGTAACACACTGTTGCTGCTGTAAGTGATAACACACTGTTGCTGCTGTAAGTGATAACACACTGGTTGCTGCTGTAAGTGATAACACACTGTTGCTGCTGTAAGTGATAACACACTGTTGCTGCTGTAAGTGATAACACACTGTGCTGCTGTAAGTGATAACACACTGTTGCTGCTGTAAGTGATTAACACACTGTTGCTGCTGTAAGTGATAACACACTGTTGCTGCTGTAAGTGATAACACACTGTTGCTGCTGTAAGTGATAACACACTGTGCTGCTGTAAGTGATAACACACTGTTGCTGCTGTAAGTGATAACACACTGTTGCTGCTGTAAGTGATAACACACTGTTGCTGCTGTAAGTGATAACACACTGTTGCTGCTGTAAGTGATAACACACTGTTGCTGCTGTAAGTGTTAACACACGGGTTGCTGCTGTAAGTGTTAACACACGGGTTGCTGCTGTAAGTGATAACACACTGTTGCTGCTGTAAGTGATAACACACTGTTGCTGCTGTAAGTGTTAACACACTGTGCTGCTGTAAGTGTAACACACTGGTGCTGCTGTAAGTGATAACACACTGGTGCTGCTGTAAGTGTTAACACACTGTTGCTGCTGTAAGTGTTAACACACTGTTGCTGCTGTAAGTGTTAACACACTGTGCTGCTGTAAGTGATAACACACTGGTGCTGCTGTAAGTGATAACACACTGGTTGCTGCTGTAAGTGATAACACACTGTTGCTGCTGTAAGTGTTAACACACTGTGGTGCTGCTGTAAGTGTTAACACACTGGTGCTGCTGTAAGTGTAACACACTGGTGCTGCTTGTAAGTGATAACACACTGGTGCTGCTGTAAGTGTTAACACACTGTTGCTGCTGTAAGTGTTAACACACTGGTGCTGCTGTAAGTGTTAACACACTGGTGCTGCTGTAAGTGATAACACACTGGTGCTGCTGTAAGTGATAACACACTGGTGCTGCTGTAAGTGTTAACACACTGTTGCTGCTGTAAGTGTTAACACACTGTTGCTGCTGTAAGTGTTAACACACTGTTGCTGCTGTAAGTGTTAACACACTGGTTGCTGCTGTAAGTGTTTAACACACTGTTGCTGCTGTAAGTGTTAACACACTGTTGCTGCTGTAAGTGTTAACACACTGTTGCTGCTGTAAGTGATATCACACTGTTGCTGCTGTAAGTGTTAACACACTGTTGCTGCTGTAAGTGTTAACACACTGTTGCTGCTGTAAGTGTTAACACACTGGTGCTGCTGTAAGTGATAACACACTGTTGCTGCTGTAAGTGATAACACACTGTTGCTGCTGTAAGTGATAACACACTGTTGCTGCTGTAAGTGTTAACACACTGTGCTGCTGTAAGTGTAACACACTGGTTGCTGCTGTAAGTGATAACACACTGTTGCTGCTGTAAGTGTTAACACACTGTTGCTGCTGTAAGTGTTAACACACTGTTGCTGCTGTAAGTGTTAACACACTGTTGCTGCTGTAAGTGTTAACACACTGTTGCTGTGTAATGTTAACACACTGGTGCTGCTGTAAGTGATAACACACTGTTGTGCTGTTGTAACTGATAACACACTGGTGCTGCTGTAAGTGTTAACACACTGGTGCTGCTGTAAGTGTTAACACACTGTTGCTGCTGTAAGTGATAACACACTGTTGCTGCTGTAAGTGATAACACACTGTTGCTGCTGTAAGTGTTAACACACTGTTGCTGCTGTAAGTGTTAACACACTGTTGCTGCTGTAAGTGATAACACACTGTTGCTGCTGTAAGTGATAACACACTGGTGCTGCTGTAAGTGATAACACACTGTTGCTGCTGTAAGTGATAACACACTGTTGCTGCTGTAAGTGTTAACACACTGTTGCTGCTGTAAGTGATAACACACTGTTGCTGCTGTAAGTGATATCACACTGTTGCTGCTGTAAGTGATAACACACTGTTGGTGCTGTAAGTGTTAACACACTGTTGCTGCTGTAAGTGTTAACACACTGTTGCTGCTGTAAGTGATAACACACTGTTGCTGCTGTAAGTGATAACACACTGTTGCTGCTGTAAGTGATAACACACTGGTGCTGCTGTAAGTGTTAACACACTGTTGCTGCTGTAAGTGTTAACACACTGTTGCTGCTGTAAGTGTTAACACACTGTTGCTGCTGTAAGTGTTAACACACTGGTGCTGCTGTAAGTGATAACACACTGTTGCTGCTGTAAGTGTTAACACACTGTTGCTGCTGTAAGTGTTAACACACTGTTGCTGCTGTAAGTGTTAACACACTGGTGCTGCTGTAAGTGTTAACACACTGGTGCTGCTGTAAGTGATATCACACTGTTGCTGCTGTAAGTGTTAACACACTGGTGCTGCTGTAAGTGATAACACACTGGTGCTGCTGTAAGTGATAACACACTGTTGCTGCTGTAAGTGTTAACACACTGTTGCTGCTGTAAGTGTTAACACACTGTTGCTGCTGTAAGTGATAACACACTGTTGCTGCTGTAAGTGTTAACACACTGGTGCTGCTGTAAGTGATAACACACTGTTGCTGCTGTAAGTGATAACACACTGGTGCTGCTGTAAGTGATAACACACTGGTGCTGCTGTAAGTGATAACACACTGGTGCTGCTGTAAGTGATAACACACTGTTGCTGCTGTAAGTGATAACACACTGTTGCTGCTGTAAGTGATAACACACTGTTGCTGCTGTAAGTGATAACACACTGGTGCTGCTGTAAGTGATAACACACTGTTGGTGCTGTAAGTGTTAACACACTGTTGCTGCTGTAAGTGTTAACACACTGTTGCTGCTGTAAGTGTTAACACACTGTTGCTGCTGTAAGTGTTAACACACTGTTGCTGCTGTAAGTGTTAACACACTGGTGCTGCTGTAAGTGATAACACACTGGTGCTGTTGTAAGTGATAACACACTGGTGCTGCTGTAAGTGTTAACACACTGGTGCTGCTGTAAGTGTTAACACACTGTTGCTGCTGTAAGTGTTAACACACTGTTGCTGCTGTAAGTGTTAACACACTGTTGCTGCTGTAAGTGTTAACACACTGTTGCTGCTGTAAGTGTTAACACACTGGTGCTGCTGTAAGTGTTAACACACTGGTGCTGCTGTAAGTGATAACACACTGTTGCTGCTGTAAGTGTTAACACACTGTTGCTGCTGTAAGTGATAACACACTGTTGCTGCTGTAAGTGATATCACACTGTTGCTGCTGTAAGTGATAATACACTGTTGCTGCTGTAAGTGTTAACACACTGTTGCTGCTGTAAGTGATAACACACTGTTGCTGCTGTAAGTGATAACACACTGGTGCTGCTGTAAGTGATAACACACTGTTGCTGCTGTAAGTGTTAACACACTGTTGCTGCTGTAAGTGTTAACACACTGTTGCTGCTGTAAGTGATAACACACTGTTGCTGCTGTAAGTGTTAACACACTGTTGCTGCTGTAAGTGATAACACACTGTTGCTGCTGTAAGTGATATCACACTGTTGCTGCTGTAAGTGTTAACACACTGTTGCTGCTGTAAGTGTTAACACACTGTTGCTGCTGTAAGTGATAACACACTGTTGCTGCTGTAAGTGATAACACACTGTTGCTGCTGTAAGTGTTAACACACTGGTGCTGCTGTAAGTGTTAACACACTGGTGCTGCTGTAAGTGATAACACACTGTTGCTGCTGTAAGTGATATCACACTGTTGCTGCTGTAAGTGTTAACACACTGGTGCTGCTGTAAGTGATAACACACTGTTGCTGCTGTAAGTGTTAACACACTTTTGCTGCTGTAAGTGTTAACACACTGGTGCTGCTGTAAGTGTTAACACACTGGTGCTGCTGTAAGTGATATCACACTGTTGCTGCTGTAAGTGTTAACACACTGGTGCTGCTGTAAGTGATAACACACTGGTGCTGCTGTAAGTGATAACACACTGTTGCTGCTGTAAGTGATAACACACTGGTGCTGCTGTAAGTGATAACACACTGGTGCTGCTGTAAGTGATAACACACTGTTGCTGCTGTAAGTGATAACACACTGTTGCTGCTGTAAGTGATAACACACTGTTGCTGCTGTAAGTGATAACACACTGTTGCTGCTGTAAGTGATAACACACTGTTGCTGCTGTAAGTGTTAACACACTGTTGCTGCTGTAAGTGTTAACACACTGTTGCTGCTGTAAGTGATAACACACTGTTGCTGCTGTAAGTGATAACACACTGGTGCTGCTGTAAGTGTTAACACACTGGTGCTGCTGTAAGTGATAACACACTGTTGCTGCTGTAAGTGTTAACACACTGGTGCTGCTGTAAGTGATAACACACTGTTGCTGCTGTAAGTGATAACACACTGTTGCTGCTGTGTGATATCACACTGTTGCTGCTGTAAGTGATAACACACTGGTGCTGCTGTAAGTGTTAACACACTGTTGCTGCTGTAAGTGATAACACACTGGTGCTCATTTCAAATGACTTGAGTCAAACTTATAAAATTTAGAATTTTGTTTGTGAAAATAGTGGATTTTTTTTTTTAGTATTCTAGACATTTCGGGAAAATATTTCAGGCAGTGGTATGGTGCAGCTGAACTGACATTATGGCAGCAGGAAGGTACAGCAAACACACCCATGTATTACTAACTTTCTGAAGGTATGTGTGTGTGTATTCACCTATTTATATATCTACAGGATTAATTAATACCAAATTATCCTTTCTTTGAATTTGCTTATTGCTTGCTTATGCCACTTCCTCTAGTAGACGATTACATTGATCCATTGATTCTATTTGGAAAACTACTTATGCAAATCCATATCTTGTCTTCTCTTGTAGAATTTCTCACTGAATCCTCTTTGCAGTGAATTCCCTTGCTGATTAGTCTTTTATATCTGCTTTTTATCTTGTGTTACATAATTGGCCAGTCCTTTGTGGTGTAAAAAAAAAAAAAAAAAAAAAAAAAAAAAAATTATAATAATAATAATTGAATACCATAATCATATCGCCTGTCTTTTAACTTGGGTAGCAGGGCATGTGTATTTACTTATTCTTAATTATGTTTGACCCTTAAGCACTTGTAGGTGTATATTTCCTAGAAGGCTCTGATGGATGGCCCTCGCTGTGGTGGTGCCGGCAGGATGTTTACAGTGGTACAGTGGTAATAATTAGAGGGTCATGCCCACCCTCCTCCCAGTGTCCTCCAATGCACTCGCCATCAAAGGCAGGAATGATGGGCAGCATACAGATAGTCTTTGGCCACTAGATTAACCCCCTAAATGCCAGCACCATTTTAAAACAGCGGAGACAAACCGTGCCCCTGGTGCCGCCGCTATAAAAAATGTCGCCGCCTATTTTACGGCGGCAACTTTAACAAATCGGTGTGGCCAAGTTTAACGTAAGAATCGCTTCATACTTCTAGGGAGTGTTTTTCATACCCTTATCCTCCACTGACCGCAACCCCCCTCCCCGTGCTTGCTGGGTCAGCGTGGGTCGTCAAGTCTTTCTGTTCTCAGCCGCGGAGTTGTGAAGATTTCCTGTCGGGTTAAGTCAATCTTGGCACCCCAGAGATTGGTCGTGCCGTTGATGAGCCCCTCAGTGGCTCTAGTGATAGTGATGCGAGTGAATTAGATAATAGTGTGGACGATAAAGCCTATGCATGTAGAAATTCTGAGAGCTCGAGTGGGGATGATAGTGAGGTACCGAATCCACGTCGCACTCAATATACAACTATTCGCCGACTTACGACCCATGCAACTTACGACTGTTCGACTTTACAACCAGCGGTGAATGCTGATAATTGTGTTAAAAAATTTATATATGTTTAATTTTTTTTTTACATTTGTGCCTATAGCGCCTGTAGGCAGTGACTAAGGTCTGGATGGTAGGCTCTGAAGGTTCACTTTAGAGCTGTGATGGTTGACCCTCGCCCGTGGTGGCGCAGGCAGGATTGTTATAGTGATGCCTGTGATTAGAGGCTCATGCCGCCCCCCTGTGTCCTCTGATGCACTCGCAATCCAAGGTAGAGTTAATGAGTAGGGCATGTGAGTGTTCTTAGGCCACTCGACGGTGCAGAAAGATTTTGGTTCTCATCGGGGATCAAACTCGGTGATACGATGGTTATAACAATAATGAACAACGAAAATGTTGATAAAATATGACTTAAAGATGATTATAATATCATTACACATATCATTTTGTCTTTCTGCCTGCACTACCACGGGCGAGGGCCAACCATCATAGCCCTCAAGTGAACCTCCAGGGCCTACCATAATTTATTAATGGCTTTCATTCGACGGTACACTTTCATTGGATACACCACAACCACACGTTGTGGTTTTGTTTACAAGTTATCAGCTGTGAGCGGGCAAGGCCTGACCAGGCATTCGGCGAAGCACGCAAGCGAGAGTCAAGCCAGGCATATGGCACGGAACTCCTCGCCCCCTGTACATAATCCCTATTAGATTTAAAGTAAGCAACAATATGCCTATTTCATAATTTCTATGCATAACTTATCATTTATATATGTTTTGGTATGCATGGGTGTGAATGAGTATAAATGTACGGGTACGGACGGGAGGACCGATCGACCAATATCAATTTTTCCCATAGGTTATGTGTTTCACAGAGCGAATTCACATAGAACGACCTTGTTTATCAACCAATTTCTCGTTCTATGTGGGACTCTAGTGTATGTCTGTTTGTGTAATCTACTTCATACAACAAAAACATATACCAGAAATCATTCTAAGTTACATACTTCAGGAAATAAGAAAATTCAGATTCGGAAGGACATGTGATTGCCGAAAGATGAAGTGTCAAAAGTGTCGAGAATTGTCCAGACTACAAGTGTGGCGGAGGGCACCAGGGGGCAGCATGAGCCTCAGGTCAAACCATCACAGGTGTCACTATAAAAAAAATCCAGCCTGCGCCACCACGGGCGAGGGCCAACCATCAAAGCCCTTTAGAATGTGCAGGGCCAACATCCTGAGCCCTCAAGGAAAAAGAATAGCCTACAGGCGCTATAGGCACCAACGAAAAAAAAAAAAAAAAAACTTATAAATAAGAATCTTGGATGATATGAGGAATCAAATGGTTGTCATATGAGATTTACTAATACACTTGCTTTGTGCAAGCCAAGTTAGGACAAATCAACCTTCAAACAGTTGAAAGTTACGGCCATACAGTACCCTCCCGAGTTTTGCGCTTGCTTTCTTTCCAAGGCATAGCGCGAAACGCGCAGATCGCGAAACTCGGGTATTCAAAACACTGTAAAAATGCTTATTTAGTCCGGTGCGAGGTGTACCTACCGTATTTTACAGTTTATTAAGACTCACTTTTTCCCCAAAAATGAAATGAAAATGAAAATGAAAATGCCCCAAGCCCCTGTCCACCCAGCAGTGAATGGGTACCGGGTGTTAGCCGGGGGTTTGTGACCCGCCTCCCGGGGTGGTGGTTTCGGCCAACACTATGTAGAGGAGAGGAGCTTGAGCTTGAGTTGGGAGTCACCCAGCAGATGCTGTCGGTGAAGCCTTTAGTCCGGCATTCTCCCACACACGTATTCTGTCCTTGATCTTGATGTTACAGGTGGCCTACGTCCTACAAACGATACTTGATCTTGATATTACAGGGACCTATTCTTCATAGGCCAGGCCATAGACCGCTGTAAATCTGGACTGCGCACAGAATATCGGCCTGTTGCACAAGGGCCGCTCGGATTCATATCTATATATATACAGTCAGCGCCATTGGTTTTGGCGTGAATCATGCTGCGCCTATGAATACCTATGGCGCGGAACAAGGCACCCTCCAAAACCTTGGTTCAAATACGTCAATGATATTGGTGCGTAAGATGTAGACAAAGACAGTTGACCTTGAGCTACTCGCCAAGTTTGAAAGCATTAGACAGCCTTGGGCATTGACAGTGAGAGGATCAGGCATATTTTGTGTTACGTCACGCGAGTTTTTGGTCCTTGACTGTGCATTACTTTTGTGCCTCGTGTGGGACAATGGGACGAGGGAAAGAGTTGACCAAAGAACAGATCGCAGCTATTAGTTCCCTGATTCTTGTGGGAAAAGATAATAAAGAAATCTCCGCCATAACCAGTTTGGCATTGAGAAGTGTCCAGGGCTGGACGAAAAAGTTCAAGGACATGGGAGAATCAGATCTGCCACTACAACAGAAGAGGACAGGAAAGGCCCGTTTGACCTCTCAAGAGGACCCTGAAAGTGCTACAGCACCAAGTGGACCTTGAACCTCGCATCAATGCAAAGGAACTATGAGAAAAAATCCGAGGCTCCTTCAGGACGTCTCAGTCCGTACTATTCAACGATGCCTCCGTGATCCAGTATCGCGCACCACGAAGAAAGCCCATATTAACGACCTTGAAAAGGAAGAAGAGACTACTATTCTGCAAGAAATACCTAGCTTGGAACCAGAGAAGTGGAAGAAAGTGTTGTGGTCTGACGAGGCGACCTTCACAGTGACTGGGAACAGGGGAGGGAAGGTAAGGTTACGTGCCGGCTCGGATCCTTACCACCCCAAGTACACTGAGGGGACCGTGAAACACCCGGATAGAGTCATGGTGTGGGGGGCTTTTGGGTACCCCGGCACTGGGGAGTTAGTGGTGTTACCAAAGAACTTGACGGTAAACAAAGAACGCTACCTGGAGCTTCTCGCCGACCACCTGGAGGACTGTTTCATAGCCTGCCAGAGTGAGATATTTCAGCAGGACGGTGCGCCAGCTCACACAGCCAAATTGGTAAGTTCTTGGTTTGAGTGGGTGGGTGTGGACTATATCAGGGACTGGCCAGGCAATAGTCCCGATTTAAGCCCCATTGAAAATATATGGGTCTTGATGAAACGCCGCCTACGGGGTCGCAACACTTCCACAGTGCCCAAGCTTGTCGCCCAGCTCCACGACATCTGGGCAAACCTGGACCCCTCCCTCCTCCAGAACCTGGCCTTATCTGTACCCAAACATCTCCAGAGCTGCAGGAAGAAGAAGGGCTACCCGACCAAGTACTAGAGGTAGGGTAAGTACCCCATAAATAATTTTTTTATGTAGGCGTACGCTGCGTTGCGAGGCAAAAAATTCTCCGCGCCAATATCAATGGCGCTGACTGTATACGGATCATATAGACTGGTTTATCAGTATATATGATATACTGTAATCTTCGTAAATGTTTGTTCTATAATATTATCAAATAAAAAACAGTAAAACACGCTAAAGAAATGCCATTACGAGACTCTGAAGAAATATGCATGAACTTAATATTCACTTCAACTCTTCGCCATTTAAAACTTTGCGAGTCAACTTTTATCATGAAGGGTATCAATAGAAGCGCAATTTTATTAGCTTTCCATTGATGTATTTCGTTTTCTGATAAATGAATTACCACCATGCATAAATTACAGTTAACTAAATAAATACAATCATCAATCGGGTAATTTTCCCGATTGATGAGGTTATTTATTTAGTTAACGCTAATTTATTCATAGTGCTAATTCATTTATCAGAAAACAAATTATATAAGTAAATAAATAACACCATAAATCGGTAAAATTACCCGATTGATGATTTTATTTTTTTATTTAACGCTAATTTATGCACGGTTCTAATTCATTTATCAGAAAACGAAATATATCAATGGAAAGCTAATAAAATTGCGCTTCTATTGATACCCTTCATGATAAAAGTTGACTCGCAAAGTTTTAAATGGCGAAGAGTTGAAGTGAATATTAAGTTCATGCATATTTCTTCAGTCTCGTAATGGCATTTCTTTAGCGTGTTTTACTGTTTTTTATTTGATAATATTATAGAACAAACGTTTACGAAGATTACAGTATATCATATATACTGATAAACCAGTCTATATGATAGTCCATAGACCACTATATCTCTTTGTTGGGCGCCCCGCTGGCCCCTATGCAGCCCCGCAATTTCAAAACATTGTCGCGTAAACAGTCCAGAGATATAGTGGTCTTTGACCAGGCCTTTGAACCAGTATTGCATAAAATAAGTAACACCTCGAAATAAGTAGCACCTGACCTCACACCCCCGCCAATCCTTACTTATTTACCACAAAATACTCCTTTGCAAGTGATTAACAAGGACGTGTGTGGTACTGTGGTTGCTGGAGGTACTGGAGGAGACAGGAGAGAAGAGAGGAAGGCATTGGAGGTACCGTAGAGAAGGGAGGAAAGCATTAGTGTAGTGATTAGTTAGTAAGAGCAAGGCATTTGAGTGATCTAGCTCTGTACACGTTTTATGTCTATGTTAGTGTGTTTCTATGTATGACAAGGCAGGTGAAGGGATTATCTTGTTAAAAACTTCCATCTCTGTCTCTCTCGATTCGTCTTCTTCTTGTGACCTTTGACGGTTAGTATCACTTCATAGGTTCTCTTCAAACTTTGTCTCCTTTGTTAACAGATTTGTCATCTCTTCCCTTGTCTATTTCACCTGGGATACTAAAACATTTTCATTTGTTTTGGTCTGAGTGAGTGATGGCGTCAGCTGATGGTTGTGTGACAGTGTTATACGGCAATAACACTGTCAAAATGCCTTTCTCTCTTCTCTCCTGTCTCCTCCAGTACCTCCAGAAACCACAGTACCACACACATCATGGTTAATCACTTATAAAGGAGTATTTTGTGGTAAATAAGTAAGGAACGGCGGGGGTGTAAGGTTTAAAGGTGCTATTTATTTCGAGGTGTTACCCATCTTATTTAATTATCCTTGATGAGGGCTGTAAAATCCACTTAAAATCTTTCTCTGCACCGTCGAGAAGCCTAAAAACACCCACATGCTGCCCATTAACTCTACCTTCGATTGCGAGGGCATCAGAAGACACAGGGGGGGGGGGGGGGGGGGGGGGGGCATGAGCCTCTAATCACAGGCGTCACTATAGGAATTATGTCTGCGTCACCACGGGCGAGGGCTAACCATCACAGCCCTCAAGTGAACCTCCAGGGCCTACCATCCCACCCCTCGAGCTCACGGCCTAACAGCGCTGTAGGCAAACACACACACACACACACACACAAAAAAAAAAAAAAAAAAAAAAAAAAAAAAAAAAAAAAAAAAAAAAAAAAAAAAAAATAACGTGTACGAAGCAGCGTGAAACTCTGGGATATAATGCGCGAAAGTCGGGATGGTAAGAATTTAGGACTCAGCGCGAAACTCTAGGATCGCGAAACTCGCATAGCGTGAAACTCGGGAGGGTACTGTAGACTAAGAAGTGTAAAAATGTTTATGACATGTGTAAGGTGTCAATAACCAAACCTGCTGGATGTGTAGGAGGAGTGGGAGAGGCTGTGGGCAGTGGCTGGTCAAGGTTACCCTGTGGGACACACAGCAGCTCTCGCCCACCACGCCAAAGTCCACACACTGGAGCCCATCCTCACACTGCACTTCAACCTGCCAGGGATACAGTCGCCCATATTTATCCAAAGGTGAATACAATTACTGGTTAACTGTTATGAAACATCTTTCTATCTTTATCTCAGTATATCTGAGGCATCAAAATAATTGATAGTGGGAGGAGTTGTAAAGATCAGGGTAAAGAGGGTCTTTTTATGCAGTCTTTCCAAAACATGCTTGCCAAAAGTGGGGTTTGCCTCATATATCGTAAAATACAGTAACTAGGTACTTATTCATCCGGGATCATGGTTCCTTACCTCTGGCATTGTGATAGCAGCACTGACTACCACTGTGTGAGTGGAGGGGAACATGCCACCACTCCCTGATGCTGTCAGCTCCCCAACTTTTATCTCCAACAAGGCCTCCAGCTTCCCTTGCACTGGGCTGCACACTCCCAGTCTTACGTCACATCTTCCTTGAGGCTCCAGGCAGTATGATGGCTGGAAGAGGAGCCCTGAGGCCAAACAGGACACGCCATCCAAGGTTTCCTGTTTTGGAAAGGAAGTGCATTAATCAGGTGTACATGAAAGGCAGTAGGTAGGAATGAGGCTGAAAAGAAGGCTACCTGTCTGTGCATGTGTGCAAGGAAGCCTTGTTGTTCAAAGTGAGTTGTGATTTACATTATTGCATAATACAGGCAGTTATTTCATGTTCTTTTCCCAATCCAGTGGGGCAGCATCTAAGGAAAACAAAATTCCTGACTATAATTACAGTAAGGTCTCACATTCAGCAACCCCAATCCTCATTTGGCAACCATATTCTACCAACTGGTAAATACTTTCCCCCCAAGGAAACACTAAATCATATTTGGCAACCATATTCTTATATTTGGTGAATATTTTCCCCCCTAGAAAATGCTCTCTAACCCTTCATGGTGTATTTCCCCACCAGAAGGTTCATCTATCTATCATCCATGGTGATCCCTGTTCTCGCCGGCCATGTTGATGACGGGATGAGAGCAGCAGTGCAGAGTGGAGGCGGCACTTAGATACCAAAACTGGTTTCACTCACACAGTTAACTAATTAAAGGATGTAGATTAACCCATTGAGTGCAACCGATATTTCACGGTTAAACCTTGGCTAGCTTGCCACCAACGTTTAAAAAAGTTGTGGGATTATCTAAATTTGCTGCGCCACAAATATTTTGTGCCTGGAAACTACATGGAGTTTTACTAAAACTTGTGTTCGGTGAACTTACGTAACATATTTAACACAGATTAATATATAAATAATAAAATAATAATAAAAATTGAGCTTATATCAACACAAAACCATAGGCTGTTTCCAACAGCTGATACACAGATTGTAAACACTGACCGGAACGCCACTGAACCCAAGCAGCCAGTCAGACAACTACAACAACAACTGCCTGACTGCTCGCCGAGCGCCAGCGCTGTCCGCTCAACTCATCGTACCTCACACTCTAACAATACAACCGGTAATTCTGATCTACAAATATATCGTGACCATACACTACGAGGGTAAAGACTTTGTAAGCTTTAGTCTACCAGTAGCCTACTGTATTTTTGGGGCCGACTTATACGTCAAGTATAGGCCTAACCCGTAATCTTGAGCTAATAATCATAAGGTCGACTTGTACACCGTAATATACGGTACTTACTGTACATCTTCATCAGTGAAAAAAGTTATTGTGGTAGTAATGTGGTGTTAACTCACCTTGACAAGGCTTAGGGAAACCTGCAGCCATCGGGAGGAAGGATTGTACAAGGGCAGGGTGGTGTAGGAGGCCATACCCACCACACATGTTTCTGGCAGGATCACATGTTGGGCCACATTCACACCTGCAAACATTTAGGTCAACATCAACACCACCTATTGCTACAAAACTTTCATGTTAAGTTGACAAATTATAACATACTATTACTGTAAACGAGATGTCACTTTCCTAAAGAGTTAGTCTGAGGCTGAGATGTACTATCTTTGGAGTGGTGGGGCCTGGCATGGGCATTAGTGGCAATGGTGGAAGGATGAGAAGACACATTGGGTGACCAAGAGGCAGTGGTCCTCAGGCCTGCCTCATCATCTGCTCCTGAAGCTACCACACCAAGATGTGGCATCCTTCCAGACCCTTTAGTAGAAGACCGGAGGCCCATTCTGGGAAGGGCACGTTGGTTACTGGCGGCAGCAGCCACAGGTTCACAACATGGGGAGTCAGGGACAGGGATTTGGATGCGTGGGACACAAGGAGTAGATGATTTAACAGTTGTCCCATCGTGATTAAAACTAGGCAACATGAGTTTTTCTGTGTCATCCACAAGCTTGGATATATACTGAGCCCCCTGAAGAGTCTCTTCAAGACCAGATTCATCCTTTCCATGACATATCCGAGAGGGAATTCCAGGGTCGGAGCTGGTGCGGACAGCCTTCAATTTCATGTACTTGTGTGATAAAGCCGGTAGTGCATGCTGCCCCGGTAGGACAACACTTTGAAGAGGCTTTCTGTTGTGATTAGATACAGGCTTGGTCCCATCCTCCTTTCCTCTATTTTCTTTTCCAGGAGGAAGAGGTGGTTTCAACACTCGCTGCCTTTGCCTGACCGTATCTTCCCTTAACCGCCTATGCTCCATCACCTCCAAACTGGCATCCAGTCCTGTTGTTTCAAGGGATGTGGATGAGAGAGCAGGGTCTTGAATGAGCTGCAGGATCCTGTTCATTAGATCATGAGATGCATTTGTTGCCAATGCTCGAGTCAAAAGGGAACTAATGGCCTCAAGAGGCTGCTTAATGGCATGGATACTGGCCTCCAGCACCTCGACTTCATAAACCACATCTATTCCAATTCCTGTGCTTTTATCTCCTCTCTGGTCTCTGGCTACAGTGGTTGCAGAAGAAGTCTGTCTTCCTTCAGGCATGAGTGCACTTTCTATGGAGCTCTTGTTGTCACCTGATGTACACAGAGTCAAGGAGGCAGAACTGTCCTGCTTCATACTAGACTCTGGAATATATAGAAGAATTTCATTATTTGTCAGTCTGTCATAGAAAAAAAAGAAAAAAAAATTATAGGCATCTTTTCCAATGACTATGGAGGCTTACCTTGTGGAAATGCACATGCATTGTTATTATTAGTTCAATGTGGCAGGTGTTGGGTTCTCAAGAGTGAAATGGTAACACAACACATGCTTTGAGATTCCCACACACCACACTTGCAGTGGCCATTGAATGCCACATTGCATGTGGCCACTCACTGTGTCTGCAGTTTGTCACATTTATTCACCTTCACTTTCATTCCTAATGTGTTCTACGACTTAGCTTTAAGCCTTAAATGCCATAACAGAGGTATTGTGGCCAAGGCATCCTGAGCTCTCCAAGTTGTTGTTGTGATTCCTCAGGCTGCCTGGCCGAACAGCCCCGAGTTCCTGAGATAGGCCATGGCCTGGAACGGGTTTTCCCACATTGCTTTCATGGACTGTATGTTGTGTTGTTGGCGTGTGTGATTGTGTGAAGTGCAGTCTTCCTGGACAGGCATTTGCAATGGACCCATCTGGCCTCTTCTGATAGCTCAGAAGAGCCGGGTGGTGTCCACACCACAGCCAGGCCAGGTGGACTCTGTCTTCACGGGGAAGGAAGGACTCAGCAGGGTGGATGTCTTGGGGCAATGCAGGCAGCTGAGTGTTGCCCTGGAGTAACTGGATGGAGCGGTGGGTGATCTGATTGTGAATATGCTTCTGGAAACCGGTTTGGGGAGGATAAGGTGGGAGTGATGATGGAATTTGTGTGCTATCGAGTGCTGGGTGTTGTTTTGATGTGTGCCATCATGCCATGTAGTGTAGTGGGTGTTAGGGGTTTTCGTAGGCTGCAGCGAGTGCTTGTGTGCCTCTCATGTCCAGGTGATCCTTGACTTGAGGCTCTGCACTTATGCGGGGCACAAGCTCTCCCGGTAAAATTACTAACTACATACATGCTTTCCTCTATATGTCCAAATTTGCTTGAATCTTCTGAATTAGCACTGATACATTACTACATAAATACTGAAAAATAAAAGGTACTCTTGCAACATTGTCATAAAAGGTGGACAGTAGTTGGCAAACACACTGTAAGACAAATTTATGAATCAGCCAGCTTCCTTTATTAAATACATTATCCAGTCATGGCTCAGATATTCTAAAAGCTGTATTACTAAGATTTCTCTGTATAAACATGCAAGGTAATGTGAACCAGTATTTGCAGTAACTATGGACAATGCATGCACATGGAGAAGCTATGGGGTGGTGCTAGTTGAACAGCCTATGCCTGGATGCTCATGTGAAGTCATGACTCGTCTCCACTCACCTGGGCCACCCAGTATGCTGCTTTCATCCCCTGCAGATGGGACTTGGAGTCTTGAGCAGGTGGGGGGTGAGTGCACTTCCTTGCCAAAATTTGGCTGGTGACAAAAATATATATATTAGAGAAGTTTCATGATATCATTACAGGTACCCTGTTCACTCTATTTTTACCTTGCTCTCTTACCTACTTACTATAGGAAACAATGCCAACTCACCCTATTGAATTGCATCCACTTAATATTTATTACCCTTTTGAAATGGCATACACAGAAACACTGTCCTTTTTTCAGTTTCTTGTCCAGACATAGGCAGTATTTCAGTACACTGTATATTAGTAGTATACAGACATAGGCAGTACTTCAGTACACTGTATATTAGTAGTATACAGACATAGGCAGTATTTCAGTACACTGTATATTAGTAGTATACAGACATAGGCAATATTTCAGTACACTGTATATTAGTAGTATACAGACATAGGCAGGATTTCAGTACACTGTATATTAGTAGTATACAGACATACGCATATAGTGGTCTCTCAAATTTCAAGTTTGCTTTCTTGTGGAAAATTGGCACCTAACTTTTGAATCGCAGATCTCGTGTAACATGTTTGCATGTTTTAAAGTGCTTGTTCATTCTGACACTGCACTGACCTGCACCCAAAGTCCTCATGCTTGCTTTTCCATGCCCTTTAGTTCCATGATTGCAACCAGAGCAGTTCAGGGCAGCATCCGGCAAAGATATTGAATAAAATAAGGAAAAAATCAAAATACCTGAAAAATTTCTCGAGTAATGGCATGGCCTTTAGCAGTAACATATTGGAGTTTTAGCACAAAATGATAATTATTTACATAGTTATAGCTGTTTTACAATGATTTAAAACACAGTATATACAGGGAGGTCCCGTTATACGAACATTCGGTATACGAGAATCCGATGATACGAGATGTGTAAATTAGGGTCTATTTTCAATATACGAGATCGAAAATCCAATGATACGACATTCAAACTGGGGTGAGTAAAATTATCAAGTTCAAAATGCACGCCCTACCACTCCCAGGCTGGACAAAGGGGTATTTGGTTGACCCCAGTGAGGTCACCCCTAGCAAGCCCTGACCTGAAGGGTAATTAAGCATATGGCGCGGCCTGACATTTAGGGGTAATTAGCCAGGTGTGCGGCTCCAACCTTGGGACTGCAGTCAGGTCACCCCTAGCAAGGCGTGACCTGAAGGGTAATTAAGCATATGGCGCAGCCTAACCTTTAGGGGTAATTAGAAGGTGTGCGGCTCCAGCCTTGGGACTGCTACACTACCTTCTCTTGTATCACGCGGCGTCCCCTACATTACAACGTCTGTTTTGCTTGTTATGCATGTTTTATGTTTAATTAATGTGTAGTTATGTTATTTTGTGTGCTATTTTCTCTTTCAGAATGCTTTTTCTACAGAATAGGTAGTACAGTGTGGGTAATATAGACGCTGTGCGTTTGTTGTGTTTGCTATAGTTTATTTTAGCTTGAAAAACATGTTTTTTTTTTGTTTTTTTTTTTTAATTGATGGTCCTGGAATCAAACCTATATTTTACCATTAGTTATGTATTTCGTTATACGAGATTTCGCTTTACGAGTATGCCAGGTGGAACCTAACTGCTCGTATCTTCGGGACCTCCCTGTAATACAGGGAGGTCCCGTTATATGAGCATTCGATATACGATAATCCGATGATACGAGATGTTTAAATTAGGTTCTATTTTCAATATACGAGATCGAAAATCCAATGTTACGACATTCAAACTGGGGTGAGTAAAATTACCAAATTATTTACTAAAGTAAATTACAAGTTATTTACTATAATTATAGTCATTTACTGACTATATGATTTTACCTAAGGTTGTACGATTATAAATAATCAATCTGAAAATATGATAATTCTGGTGGCTCGGTACGACAATGTGGCCTACAAAAATTCACAACCCTGGACGATGTACAATGATTCAGATGCGCAGAGACGAGTTTGTGGGCAGTGGAAGAGGTCTGCGCACCCCTCCCTTGTCCCTTACCTACCCTACCCTCTTGAGTCTAGTGTATCACGCGGCGTCCCCAAGAGTACATACGTCTTTGTTGCTTGTATGCATTGTGCCTTGTGAGTCTATTTTAGTGATTTGCTGGTTTACTTAATGTGCTTATTGTGACTTATTTGTGCTCTGTCCTACTATGCTGTCACACTCTTAATTCACTGTGTTTTGTGTGGTGGTGTGGTGGTGTGGTGGTGTGGTATATAGAGCCCTATATTTGAGAGTTTGAGAGTTTGTTGTTTGCTATAGTTTATTTTAGCTTGAATTTTTTTTTTTTTTTTGATGGGGTCCTGGAACCAAACCTATATTTTACCATTAGTTATGTGTTTCGTTATACGAGATTTCGCTTTATGAGTATGCCAGGTGGAACCTAACTGCTCGTATCTTCGGGACCTCCCTGTACATCTTATTATAGTAGAACCAATTTATGAAGACCGTTTAGGTGTTGGGTTATTCGGGGTTTTCTCTGCCCGCGGCACTGCCAAATTTTGTACTGGGTCAATTATCGGATTAGACCCTTAATGAAAAGGGTCAAAAAGTACAACTCTCTCTCTCTAACTTCCCGCATCCTCCATCAGTATCTTTTTTTCTCTCTCTTGTTGATATGTTTACAGCTTCATGTCATTCCTCTTCTTATCTGTTCCTGTCCTGTTTTTATACCGTTCTTTGTTATCTACCTGATCCTATCTCTGCTCCTCCTAGTCCTCTTCTCATGCTTCTCTTCATCTCTCTCACTCTCTGTCCTCCTTTCCTCTCTTACACCTGTTTCCTTCTCTCTTCATGTCCTATCTTTCATCCATTCCTCCCTCCCTTCCTTCCAAGAGTGCATACGAGGGTTTCCTTCCCGGGATCCCGGGCGTAAGTGGTTATGTTTTCCCCCCGGGGAAATTGGTTAAAATCCCGGGATTCATATTGTTGTTCCTTATCTCAGATTTACACTGTGTAAAATACAAAGCACATGAAAAAGAGGGAAAGTGTTCTAAAGAGAACACTTTTCTTGTAGGGCAGGGCTTCAAAATGGCATAGAAAAATTATATTTTTTTTTTTACAATGGCTACCTTTTAATGTCATTCTATATATCATTGGATTTCTTTTGTGGCTAACAGAAGGAGATTGACTGTTTGTGCTTCTTGGAGAGTCATTTCATGAATAACTTTTGACGTGTGCGTGACTGTGTCTCGTGTGCACCGTGCACAAAGTCGGGGAGGAGGTGGCGGTCTGCGAGGAAGTGACCTCTCTGACAAGGACCCTGTGTGCCTTTGACCTCTCGGTATCTAAAATGCAACGTCGTAAAGCTACGTTGTCAAGTGTTGTGGTACTTATATAAAATAATAATTAATATCTTAAAAACTAAACATTAATAACACTGCGTAGCCTTATTAGAGATTTAAATCCATACAGAGTATTTGAAATTCATTCAAAAATGGTAAATAACTGATATACAAAACAGAGATTATGTGTTGTGACTGACGTGGCAGCGCGCCAGACAGGGAGTTCCCCACTCCAGCCAATGCCCAAACAGACTTCCTACATTGGTTCTAGTATAGCCTAACCACGGATTCAAATCAAATCTTAAGAAAAACGCACAATAGATATGAGATGGTTCACTGAATAATGAATGCTGTGTTGTGGTGAATAGCTGCCAGCTTTTAGGTTTAAAGCCCAAGTAGTAGTATTTCATGGTGTGTGTCGATCAGAATCACTGAAACACGTCTGAGAGATTCCATTGTGGTGAAGTTCATTCATCACTTCTCAGGGCAGTCTAGCATGCATCACACAACTATATTTAGATTCGATGCAGTTGGGTGAAAGCATGTTTCATTCCACATGTGATAATGCAGATGAAATGGGAAATATGATGTGCCTCTGCCAGAATAAAAGTCCTCCTTGGCCAGATTATATATATTGGAAAGAAAAGAACAATTTCTAAGTTACAGGGCTAACCCAAGCAAGACTTCGATTGCAGCTGAATAAAAAGCCACATTTATGATCCTTTGATGTCACTGGAGAAAAGTTACGTGAAACCATTTAAAGCACATCCCACGGTGGTTGGAGAGCTTTCACAGGTGGTTGGAGTTTCATAAACATAAAAAATTCACCGCTGAATACCAATGAAAGTAAAGAACCACTGTAGCAATGACAATCAATGTTTAGCTGATCTGATTAGGTCATGCACTTAATGACAGTGCTGGTTCAATCTAGAAAATAAACAACATTTAGACCCATCTGCCTTCCATGGAGGAAATTCCTCATAGAACAATATTTAATGTACCTAGGTACACACAAACCTCGTTTTCCCGGACTAATAGGGGGGAGCACTGGTCCGGGAATCGCAACATTCTGATGCCATTACCCACCCCCAGACGTTTATCCTACTCTAGTATTTACTGTCCGGCAACCGCCAATATCAACTACCCCGCCGCGGACTTTTACGTCCGCTGAGCATGCTGCCACCTGGCGGGAGGCAGCAGAAAGTGTTCAATAGCCCTCAAGAGACTTTTCCTGCACCAGGGGCATGGGGGGTCAGGGGACTAACGGAGGCGGTGCAGGTAAACCGTGAGTCGTGTGCCCAAATGTAAAAAATACGACCGCTGAGCATGCTGCCACCTGGCGGGAGGCAGCAGAAAGTGTTCAATAGTCTCAAGAGACGTTCCTGCACCAGGGGCAGTGGGGGTCAGGGGACTAACGGAGGTGGTGCAGGTGAACTGTGAGTGTTGTGTGTCCAAATGTAAACAATACGACCGCTGAGCATACTGCCACCTGGCGGGAGGCAGCAGAAAGTGTTCAATAGTCTCAGAAATGTTCCTGCACCAGGGGCAGTGGGAGTCAGGGGACTGATGGAGGCAGTGCAGGTGAACCATGAGTGTTGTGTGCCCAAATGTAAACAATACGACCGCTGAGCATGCTGCCACCTGGCGGGAGGCGCGGACACTGACCAGGAGTGACAGGAGACGCTCGGATCGCCGGACAACTTTGTCAATTTACGAACAGCACCAGGCATTTCACGGTAAAAAAAAAAAAAAAAAAAAAATTGTCCAGGACTCGTGACATATCCCCGGACCTCGGATTTTGTCTGGCAAATCCGATATCCGGGAAATGGAGGTCCGGGAAATCGAGGGTTGTGTGTATTATAAGTTAACAAGAAATGACTGTGTGCATAATGGCATGAAACCCATGAAAAATGTATGCATATGTCTAGGATGGAAAATTTTTGGGTTCATCGCGAAACTAGTGAAAAGCCCATCTACGTAGAGTGACAGGAAAATGATGAGACCACTGTATGCATACATGCCGTTGAACTTTACATTGTAGACTAAATGTAGGAATAAATGTCCAAAACTTAGATATCCAAATTATATGATTGATGTTAAAAATAGCAGAGTAAGAAGTGTGTACAGCCACATCGTACTTGTACGATGAATATTTCAAACATTTACTAATTGTTGTAGGCAAATCTACCTACAGTACCTTCCCAAGTTTAACGCTATGCGAGTTTCGCGCTGAGTCCAAAATTCTTACCATTCCGACTTTTGCGCTGCTTCATTCATGTTTTTTTTTTTTGTGTGTGTGTATTTACCTAGTTGTAACATACAGGAAAAGAGCTATGCTCGTACTGTCCCGTCTCCAAATCTACTATTATCCAGCTTGCCTTTGAAGTCCTGAATACTTCTTGCATTAATCACTTCTGCTTCTATGCTTCTATACGGGAAGCTGTACTTTTTTATGTCCCTCTTGCATGTTGTCCTTTTCAATTTCTTCTCATGACTTCGTGTACTCCTATCGTCCCACACAAACAGATCTTATCTATCAATTTTTTCAAAACCCATTGATGCTCTATACAGTACACTGCTATAAAAATCTCCCCTTTCTCTTCTTTTCTTAAGAGTTGGGAGTTTCAGTCTTGAAATCTTTCCTCATATGGTAAATCTCTCAGGCTTGGAGCCATTTTTGTGGCTGCTCTTTGTATTCTCTCAATCTTCCTTATATCCTTCTTTTTATGTGGTGACCAAATCACTGCCGCATATTCCAAACCTTGGTCGAATCAAAGATGTTACAATTCTTAATCATCTCTTCATCCAGATATTTGAATGCCATTCTTATATTCCTCAGCAACTGATATGTATCTCCTGTGATCGTGTTTATATGCTTCTCAGGTGACAAATTATCCGTAATCCATATTCCCAGATCTTTTTCGACCTTTGTTTCGATTATCCATTCATTTCCCATCGAATAATTTCCTCTCTGTCTCTTTTTGCTACTGCCCATTTCCATCACTTTACACTTTTTAGCATTAAACTCCGTTTCCCATAATTGACTCCATCTGAAAATCTTATCTAGATCCTTTTGTAAATCCTCACAGTCCTCTTTACTTTCTACTTTTCTTAGTAATTTAGCATCATCAGCGAATAAACTCATATAACTGTTCACCCCTTCTGTCATATCATTTACATAGCCCAAGAACATCACTGGAGCCAATACTGATCCTTGAGGAACTCCACTTATCACACTGCACCATTCTGACTTCTGATCTTTTATTACTGTTCTCATCTCTCTGTTGCTCAAAAAGTCTTCCATCCACTTCAGCAAACCACCCTTCAATCCTCCTACATGTTCTAGCTTCCAGAGCAGTCTCTTTTGAGGTACCTTGTCAAATGCCTTCTTTAAGTCCAAGTATATGCAAAACGACCCACCCCTCTCTTTCCCGTGTCACATCGATCACTCTCGAGTAAAAGCTTAATAAATTCGTTGTACATGACATTCCTCCTCTAAATCCAAACTGGCCACCTGCGAGTGTGTTGTCTCTTCCAAGTATTTCAACCATCTGTCCTTCACAATTTTTTTCCACATTTTTGCCACTACACTTGTTAATGATACTGGCCCGTAATTTAGTGGTTCTTCTTTGTCTCCTCCTTTGTGAATTGGCACAATATTTGCTTTTTTTCCAAACAAGGGACTCCCGCTCTCCTTGAGTGAACTCTCAATTACACTATGTAACTTTCCTGCTAGTTGGTTACTGCACTCTTTTCATTATCCAGTTCGACACTCCATCTGGACCGGGGCTTTTCTCACATCTTGACTTTCCATTAAACCTTTTAACTTTATTACGTCTACTTTAGTCTTCCATTATATTTTCTTTTGTTATTATATTTTTCGTTTTTAAAATTCACTTTCTCTTGTAAATACAGTCTGTAAGCACTTATTCATCACCCCGGCCTGTTGTAATGCATCTTCATACACTATGCCTTCTACCTTCAGCTTATCTATTCCTTCCTTGTTTTTCATTTTCCATTTATATTCTATAGAAAAAATTTCGATCGTTTTACTTTTTCTATTATATTCCTCTCATAGTTACTTTCTTCTTCTCTTCGGATTCTTACATATTCATTCCTAGTTGTTTTGTACTTCTCCCAAAGGTTGATACCTCCTTTTTTCCTCCAACTATTCCATGTTTTGTCTCTTTCTAGTCTTGCTAATTCACATTTTCTGTTAAACCATTATTTTTTCTTTCTTTTCTCTGATAACTATCCTTGGAACATAATTATTTATTCCTTCGGTGTAAATTCGGATGAACTCATCCCATGTGTGTGTGTGTGGCGTCGTGTGTGTGGTGTGCCTACTGCGCCGTTAGGCAGTGACCTCCAGGGGTGGGATGGTAGGCCCTGGAGGTTCACTCGAGGGCTGTGATGGTTGGCCCTCGCCCTTGGTGGCGCAGGCAAGATTGTTATAGTGACCCCTGTGATTGGAGGCTCATGCCGTCACCCAGTTTCCTCTGATGCACTCGCAATCGAAGGTAGAATTAATGGGCAGCATGTGGGTGTTCTTAGGCCACTCGACGGTGCAGAGAAAGATTTTAAGTGGATTTTACAGCCCTCATCGTGGATCGAACTCGGGTCACCTAGAACTCCACTTGGAGACGCTAACCATTCTGCTACCGCCTCCCCTAAGAGACGTACGAGACACGTCTTCCTAGCTTTGGCATCACGCGCGCTGCCTTAGACCAGGTTGCCAGACCTGCCTCTCGAATACCTCGAATAGCTGTATGTTACGGCTTATATGATGCTACATCTTGGAAGACGCACCCTGATTTTGGAAAGAAATAAAAAATAAAAAAAATAAAAAGAACAGATTTTCTCGGTAGGCTTCTTCTTCATCTTGTGACCTCTAACACTTAGTAACCTTTCGTATAGGTCCTCTCCTCTCCTCCTCTCTTATCCTCTAGTGTTGGCCGAAGCCACCACCCCGGGAGGCTGGTCACAAACCCATGCTAACACCCGATACCCATTCACTGCTGGGTGGACAGGGGCTCGGGTTTTTCTAAGGAAACAGCCCATCTATTTCCGCTCCGCCCGGGGATCGATAGCAGACGATAGATGGCGCTGTCGGCGGCAATCTGCTGAGCCTCAGATGCAGAAAGTAAACATCGCAGCGTGAGGACAGATTAGTTGATTTGAATGTCTTATGGTATTTGAAATACTTGTAACAGGTAAGTACTGAGGTACTGAGTACTGAGGAAGTACTACAACATCCGTCTTGGAAGATACATGAGTATTTTTCAGGGTATTATTTAGGGGAAAAAGTGAGTCTTATAAGCCATAAAATACAGTACTATGCCTCGCACCGGAATAAATAAGCACTTTTTCGTTGATTTCAGTACCCGAGTTTCGCGATCCTCGAGTTTAGCGCTATGCCTTAGGAAGAAAGCAAACGTGAAACTCGGGAGGGTACTGTACACAGAAGACACAAACATTACTAAATACTGCAATTAAGGCACTGGCATGCTAGACATTCAAAATGGCATCAAGCATGACAATATGGCCTTGAGATAGAGTGAGAAGGTGGGCAATGTTCAGGTGTCCTCACCCTGCTGGTCGGATCCATGCTGGCCCCAAGGGTGCCCAGGGCTTCACTGCGAGCCTGCAGGTAGTCATCCACTAGCATGCGGTTGTTAGGGCCTAGCAACTCCTTCTCTGGGCTCCCGATCCAAGAGGGCCTCAGTTGGGGAAAAGGATACCAAAAATCAATATAAAGAAATCACTGCATAACAAGCCAAAGAAAAGCTCAGATATCATAGAATTCAAGTGTTTTATCAAATCTGCTTCCTAAGGAATTATTCTGGTGTGTATTTCTTGATCATAATTTGTTTTTTTACATAATTTTTCACAATTTTCCAGGAATGTAATTCAAGTCTTAAACAAGGTCTAGGTGTACATGAAGCCATTCAGCCAAAAATCAATAAATCATTTAAAACTTGAAAACATCGCTATATATTTTATGCAATTTTGAAACTAATAGCTAAATTTTCAGGATTCTTTGTCATTTCCAATGTCTCTTGCTTTGCATTTCAAGGTTGCGGGAAATTCAGAATATAAGTTTTAACTAAGTATTCCAGGACAGTATTTCAAGGACTTTTCAACACGTATGGGAAATCTGACAGATTTTGTAGTGGTTAGTGGTTAGCACGCTCGGCTTACAACCGAGAAGTCCCGGGTTCGATCCCCGGGCGGAGCGAAAGATAGATGGGTGGTCTTTCTTAAATCCCTAGCCCTTGTCCACCCAGCAGTGAATGGGTACCGGGTGCCACCCGGGGGGGGTTTGTAACCCCCCTCCCGGGGTGGTGGCTTCGGCCAACACTAATTGCACCCGCGGTAGTTTCATTATGGCTCTGAGGCATTATCCTCTAAACAAACAAACAAGAAACAAACAAACAACAAACAAGATAACTGGCTAAAGATATTTCAGTCCCAGTCTATTGCTCAGCATTATTCACCAATCCCCTTTGTCCAAGAAGGTGGTAGGCTACAGGTCAACACAAATAGCTCAAATACCTGACAGTGATCTCGGTAACACCATGAATACCAGAGAAGCAGGAGAGATCAAGACTGCGTTTGGAGGAAGCAGGGGCCATGTCTACACAAAATCTGTTTTCCTCATGGTGCTTTTTTTCCTCCTCCTCAAAGAACATCATATCAGGAGCCTCAAACTGCTCTCCTTCCATCACCTGCCCTAGGTCTCTTTGATGAGCTTCAAGCCAATCTTCATCCAGAGACCCATCTTTCCTGTACCATAAGAGAGTAATACTTTAATGGGAAACTCAAGAAACACGTAATCAATATAATCATACATACGTATATAGATACAGTGGAACTCCCTTCATCCGGCATTCTGGTAGCTGGCACCTCACCGTGTCATGGACACAATCATCAGAACCGCTTAGCTAAGTGGGATTATCTCTTTAGCCTGATTGGTACCATACTGGTGTTTGCAGCGCGAATTCTGATGAGGGTGGGTTCGAACCCCACCACATTCAGAATGTAAAGGGGAAAAGAATTTATTCCCCAAATTGTGATTGTCACCCCAAAGACTATTGTATACCGGACATGTATCTGGGGCCCCGCGCCAACCCGCCCATAACCAGTGAAGGCTGGTTGGCAAGGGAAACAAGTGTTCCATGAATACAGTAGACTATGGTTTATCAGTATAAATGATATACTGTTATCTTCGGAAATGTTTGTTCTATAATATCATCACATAAAACACTTTAAAATACACTAAAGAAATGCCATTATGAGACTGAAGAAATATGCATGAACTTAATTTAATATTCACTTAAACTCATTGCCATTTAAAATTTTGCGAGACAAATTATAACATGGAACATATCAATAGAAGTGGCATTTTATTAGCTTACCATTGATATATTTCTTTTTCTGATAAATGAATTAGCACCATGCATAAATTAGCGTTAACTAAATAAATAACATCATCAGTAGGGTAATTTTCCCGATTGATGATATTATTTATTTAGTTAACGCTAATTTATGCATGGTGCTAATTCATTTATCAGAAAATTAAATATATCAAAAAGCTAATAAAATAATGAAATCCCGCTTCTATTGATATGCTCCATGTTATAAGTTCTCTCGCAAAATTTTAAATGGCGACGAGTTTAAGTGAATATTAATTCATTAAGTTCATGCATATTTCTTCAGTCACATAATGGCATTTCTTAAGTGTGTTTTACTGTGTTTTAAGATGGGCGGTCTCCTTAAAAAAACTAAACCCCTGTCTACTCAGCAGTGAATGGGTACCGGGTGTTAGCCAGGGGTTTGTGACCCGCCTCCCGGGGTGGTGGCTTCCCCCAACACTAAGCACTAAGGATGAATGATAAAATGTAGATATTGAACCGGGGCCATACGAGTGTAGCTCAGGCCCTGTAAATATACTACTAGATAAATAATGGATTAGTGTTTGTTCATATCTATGAACTCAAATTTTTGGCAGTTTAAATTTTTTTTTTTTTTTTAAATAAAACATTAGTAAAATAAATAACAGATTTATCGCTCCATTGTTTTGCACAGCAACAATTCATTTTTCATCCATACAAATTTGAAATTGAATGGGAAAAATAATGGAGAAATATGATTTTGAACATTTTGATGGGGAGGTAAAGGGGCAAAAGAGGATTTGGGACATAATATTGAGGCATGTGATGCCACTAATTTCATGTTATAAATTTCACAGGGATTCAATGAAAATTAATGTCTTTATGGCACAGTCACTATTTTGCCGGACACCTTTCACTGAATGTTGCATCATTGAGCTTCATTGGTTAGGTTGTTGAGATGAGTGACGGCCTTGTAGCGCGTCAACCTTCCCTGCAGAGCACATAATACCAGTGACTTCTTTTCACCTCTGTTGTTTGATATCCCTTCATAGGTCGTCATTCAGTAAGATCCATTTCTTCTTTCCCTTTTCTTTTTGTTCACTTCATCTATGCAGTAAACCCTCAATTTTATGGACCTCTATACACGTATAACAAATTTCGGCTTTAAAAAAACTTTTTCTGTCAGTCCAATATATGCAGGGATTTACCGGATAAGTTTGGTAAATGCGGGGTTTGGTTTGGTGGTGGGCCAGCCGAACATGTACACTAGGGTGCCAATAGCGCATAGGGGTAATTTTTCAAAGTCAATATTTTTTCACGTACTTTTGTGGTATTCTGCTTTGTACTTAGAAACTTTTCGTGTCCCAAAATTTTCAGGCTAATCGGTTGATATTTTAGAGGTGGCGGATCGATCTTGAACATTTCCTTTTTTCGCCCTCAGGTCATGACCACGAAAAAGCAAACTGAAGTTTGGCTTCTTGGCCATAGTGTTCCTACTATCACAGGAGCAAAACTTCCCAGCCGTGGAGACGTTTTACGACGATTTTTCTACGCACACAAGGAAGAGAAGAAGACGGTGCAGCAGAGTGCAGCTGAGGCTGCAAAGGAGGTCCTCGACTTCTGGACACGGGGCTAGGATCCCCACCATCGCAGAAAAACTAGCGGTGAGGAGGAAGATTACTGGACTTTTCGACGAGTGGAAGATCCTGAGCAAAAGCAAGAATAACTCTGGAGTCACGCCTCCCGGGAAAAACAGAAAAGACCTTCCAAGAAAGTCTCCCAGACCTTTTGGACATCGCCCAATCCGACGCCCCTCACTCTGATGACCATTCCTAAAGAAAAGGGAAATTTCCTTCTTGCCCAGCGGGAGAAGGGGAGGCGGGGTTCGATGGCTGGTCTGGACAAGAAGCTGAAAGAATCGGTTTGCCGACGTGAAAGCTCTCTCTCACGTCCGTCAACAGACACCAAAAGGAGAAGAGATGGTGGAGCTGGAGTCGTCACCCGTCTGAGTCATCAAGTCCAGCCAACGCTGCCAACACATGGGACTTCTTCTTCCGACGCTGGGGTCGCTTCCTCCACCAAAAAGCGATTGAGGACACGAGGCCGAAGTCCGTCCTATACCCTGATCTGTCGGAGCCCTTGACAGAACTGGGGTCAGTAGCCGCCAAGCCCTTCGAATTGTGGTGGCTACGGCAAGTAGCTTGGGCCCCCACGATCCACAAGAGCTTGTGCTGAATCCCAGTCCATTCGACAGGCAAGAGCGAAGTACAGGTCCACTTTGGCGAAGGACATCAAAGAGACTTTCAGTCCTTTACCCCTCTTACCGTTCATTGGGACGGGAAGACCCTTTCCCTCAGGACGATGGCACTCATGCCGAAAGACTCCGCCACCCTCGTCACAGGAAAAAGGAGTGGAGAAGCTTCTAGGAGTCCCGAAACTGCACTCCGGAACTGGGGGATGCCGCCGCTAAAAAGCTGTGTTCGAGGCTCTAGAAGACTGGGGGGTCCAGGAACGAGTCGTGGCGATGTGTTTCGACACAACCAGTGCCAACACTGGAGCCATCAATGGTGCATGCACCATCTTGAAAACAGAAGATCGGCCGACCCCTCGTTTCACTTGCTTGCCGTCATCACGTCCACGAACTTGTCCTTGAGAAGGCCTTTTCTACGTGTTTGGGGTCATCTTCTGGTCCTGAGATCACCATCTTCTTCGCTTCAAGGACTACTGGTCTTACATCAACCAGTCGGCAAAAAACCCTCCCACCAACGAAGATCTGCAGGAGACTGGTCTCCAAGAGGGACGATCTCATTTAAGGTTTGAAACGTCTGCTTCAGGAAAAAGCAGCCCCTGACGACTATAAGGAACTCGCTGAGCTGAGCATCCTTTTCCTCGGCGGCGCTTCTTCCGAAGACCTCGATCCGTAGCCCGGAGCGCTTCATCGAGCGCGGGTTGGATGGCGCGTATCCATTTACGCTCTAAAGTTTGATCTTGTTTCGGGAGCAGCTGACTGGGAGTCGTCACACCTCGAGAAATGTCAGCCCTCCAGCGGTTCTCAATCGTTCGCAAACCGAGATCTACGTCCTGTGATGGTTCGAATCGACGGTTTTCCAATTTTCCTACGCTCCCGGCCAACGATTTTTGGATTTGCTAAGGACTTTCCTTCAGTACCACGACGAAAGTATTCGGAAGGCCTGCTTCACCACTCTGAGCCGCCATTTCTGGTACTTGGGGCGAGATCTCATTGGCCTGTCACTGTTCGACTCACGTCTCCCTGCCCTCCGACAAAAAAGCAATTGTACAGGCCATTCTCTACGATGAAGGGCCGAGGAACCCCCAAGCGAATAAACCTCCCATCATCACAAGTTCCTGCGGCAACACTGCCCTCCTTCGCCACGAAAAATTTCCCTCCGCCTCTTCGAAGCTCTTGATATCAAGACCGACTTCCTGTCCGCCCAAACCCCCGGAAGTGGCAGGAAGAGGAAAACGTACGTCGAGGGGCCTGCCGCCGAATCGAGGGACTTCGCGTCGTCAACGACACAGCCCCAGCGAGGAGTGGGGCTCATCCAGTCCTTCAACCTCCGGGTGACCAAAGATGAGGAACGCGCCAGTTCCTCCTCCAAGTTGTGGAGGCCCATCGCCCATCAACAGCCCGGGACCCTCGAAGGCTTCCCTTCCCCGGCCAAGCCGCCACAAAGAGTGGGGTGGCTCCCCATGATACCCCCCCACCGAGGGCTAATAACTCACCAAGCAGGGGGACCAGCAGCCCTGCTGGGAAGGGATGTCCGGCTTGTCCGCTTTCAAGAGATGACATCCCCCTCCCTTAATAGGCCAGTGCATAAGGGTAAATAACAAAGTTGTAATCCGCCACCCCCTAAATATCAACCGATTGAGGTCAAACTTTGCATAACGATAGTTTCTTGCATAGATGCACCATTACACTAAAGTAGGAAGGAAAAATTCAAACTTTTTTATTTTTATTGGCACCCTAATGTACACGCAGGTTCGGTCGGTGGCTGTGGAAAAAAAGCCGAGCTGGCAGTGCGGCCGATCAGTCTGGTTTTGTCAGCCCGATTGTAAAAAACACCCCCTTTTCCAAATCCCTACCGTGCCTCACCATGTGCCTGACACAGAAATGGTGGAGATAGCGAACTTTTCACCTCATATAAAAAACTTTTTTTGTTATATGCGATAAGTTCGGATCCCTCAGATATAATGTCACCCCCTTCCCCACAATTGGTTCGTTAAAGTGAGGGTTTGCTGTACTACTCTCACCTGTTTTCATTATTCTGTTAGTCCAATAGGGTGGCTGCCCAATAGACGAAACTTGACGAGTGGGAAGGTGTCCTTGCCAGCTATCAAGTCACCAAGTCACTAGTTCAGCGGCTTTGATAGTTAATTCACAAAACCCAGGGCTCTTCCTATCCAACCCACCGCCAGACTTGAAAAGTAAGAAAAAATAAAATAAAAATGCTAGTCATTGAGCCCCACTGTATGATGTATGTGTGTACATCTGGGTGAAGTGCAGTGGTACAGCATGACCTGAATGATATAGAATTCAATTTCAGATTTTTCCAAACATACATAAATATGTTCCCCTTACTGCTGGTAGGTCCAGAACGAGTCAGATGGTCCTTCAATGGATCCAAGTGAGTTGCAAGAGTTGGACAACAGCTTTGATGCCTCTAGTGCCTCATGGTTGTCTTCATGGAAGGTGGAGTAAGCAGAGAGTTGGCTGGCATCAAACTGAACCTGTAATGACAAAGGTATGGGTATCAACACTGGTACACATGCATGCTAACTAACCTACATTTAGTTGATGTAATATCACCATTATACTATTTTCTTTACTAAGAAATGTTAGGAATGCTGTAGATGGATACACAAAAGGAGTTAGGCTGCAATGCCATAACTTAGGACATAACATCACACGGCATACACTCAAGTCAATGTCTCAAATAAAAGCAGGATCTGGCACCAGAGATTCTTATTTGGAGAAAAACATAAAAAGCTGAAAAAAACTGTTGATGAGAAATTAACATCTCAATAAGCACTACATAATTCCTTGATATGCAACACCCAGCCCTATGAGGATCTGGCTCCATATGTTACTCGGCCAAAAAGGTCATGTAAAACCATCTGTGTACACACCCAGCCTGGTCATTATTGGTATCAAAGACACTTGTCACAGGGCTCCACTGTACAAGGTAAGAGTTTTAGCCGTTTATAAAAACCGTACTGCAGATTTTTTTTTTTTATCAGTGATTATACGATACATTTATGTTGTACAGCAGCCCTCGGGCCACTCACTGTCTTGGGCGCCTCAATGCCACTACTGCCACTGTGAGAGATGGCTGAGTTACCCTAAATGGCGGCGTACACGTCGACTCTTTGAGCCTGAAAAAATCTCTCCAAAACTAGGGGTCGACTTATACGGCGTGTGGATAACGTATGGGTATTGAATACAGCCGTTTCCAATAGCTGATACACAGATCGTAAACACTGACTGAGGTCACTATAGTCACAGAGACAAGCAATCAATCAATCAATCATTGGTGGCATACACTAAAACCCTTATAACTCGGCATTGTATAACTCGGAATTTGATATAACTCGGCAAGGCAAAGACAGTCGGCAAAAAATTATGTATCTTGGCATGTTGCTGAGTAAAATATATTTTTTATTTTTTATTTTATTTTTTTACATCTATGCCTATAGCGCCTGTAGGCGCTATAGGCATAGATGAGCCATCTGAGCCCTGGAGGTCAGTGACCTCCAGGGCTCAGATGGTAGGCCCTGGAGGCTCACTTGAGGGCTGTGATAGTTGGCCCTCGCCCGTGGTGGAGCAGGCAGGATTGTTATAGTGACGCCTGTAATAGAGGCTCATGCCGCCCCGTGTTCTCCGATGCACTCGCTATCGAAGGTAGAGTTAATGGACAGGGCATGTGGGTGTTCTTAGGCCACTCGATGGTGCAGAAAGATTTTAAGTGGATTTATGGGTCTCACTCGGGATCGAACTCTGGTCTTCAAGAACGCCACCCGGTGACGTTAACCACTCTGCTTCCGCCTCCCCTAAACTGCATCTCTTGTTTTTCACTCGGCATATGATGCCCTCACAACCTCTTGTGTGAACATGTATACAGAAAGTCGGCAAAAAATAATGTATCTCAGCATATTGCCGAGTTACAACTACATTTTTTTCTTCTTTTTTTCATCCTTTTTTTAATTTTTTTTTTTACCCATATCAGAGGTGGGCATTTGCATAATTTGGCATATTGAATAACTCGGCAAGGGCCAGAGCCCCTATCGTGCTGAGTTATAAGGGTTTTAGTGTACGCACTGGGGGCGCGTCGCCTTGCCCACCCCAGCTGACTACCTAAACAAACTAGAACCGAGTTTTTAGCTCTTGGTCATAAATTATTAAAATTTTCTCCCATAATTAGCTGCACTGCACTACTAAGCCTGAAGCTTCTTTAATAAATACGTTTTTGTATACAATTCCCATTCGGAAGTCAAGTATAGTGCATAATGAATAAATAAAGTGACAAAGAGGTAAACATTGATGCCAAGTTTGAAATACCTCCCACATGTGGGCAATTGGTCCCGAAATTTCCGGAGGAATGTTTTCCTCCGACTCGGTGACTGGTAGGGGTCGCAACCTCCCGCTACCTCCAACTTTTCGGTGAAGTGGGAGGAAAATGTGCTAGTGTGATACCCCCTTAAGCCTTGTTGGCCTGTTCAGTGTATAAGGGTCACTAAGCTGAGTGTCGGCAGTGTAACGGACCCTAGTTTCACAGTTGGCCGTGTGGGTTGGTGGCGCCACGGGCTGTTTTTTTCACATATGCAAATGTCAGGAGGGCACCGGTAAGTGCAGTCCGGTCATAGGTTTTACCGTGTTTTACTATAATATACAGTATGTAGCGGTACTGTCAGGGGACTATGGTGTTTTT
>JACEEZ010010565.1:327500-395000 GCA_016584305.1 Chionoecetes opilio
ACATGTTTGGGGGGGATCCACTCATACAGCTCTCCTAAACAGGGTTGAGTCAAAAGCTTTTCATCTCATCAACTCCCCTCCTCTGACTGACTGTCTTCAATCTTTAAATCACCGCCGCAATGTTGCTTCTCTTGCTATCTTCTACCGTTATTTTCATGCTCACTGCTCTTCCGAACTTGCTAACTGCATGCCTCCCCCCCTCCCACGGCCTCGCTGCTCAAGACTTTCTACTCACTCATCCCTAATCTCCCCATCTTCCTAATGCAAGAGTTAACCAGTATCTTCACTCTTTCATCGCCTTCACTGGTAAACTCTGGGACTCTTTCTGTTTCGATTTTTTCACCTTTCTACAACTTATATCTTTTCAGGAGAGGAGGAACAAGACAGCTCCCGAACTAAATTGGCCACCCCCCCTTTCTTTTATTCTCTTACTGTCTTCTTTATAGGGACTGGTAATTAAGCAGGCTTTTTTTTTTTTTTTTTTTTTTTTGCTCTTGGCCAGTCCTTTATGATGAAAAAAGGGGGGGTTGCGGGGCAGGCCCCCCCCCCCAACATGTAAACAAACATTGATTTCCGCTAAAGTTGAGTGTCAGATTAATTCAAAACATGTAACTATTTAGGAAACAACGTTTTGGCCTCAACATCGTTGGTGCCCATTAACTAATATTTACCGGATTTTTAAAGTGGAGTCTGTGATTAGAGACTCATGCTGTCCCCTGTGTCCTCCGATGCACTCGCCGTCGAAGGTAGTCAATGGGCAGCATGTGGGTTATCTTAGGCCATTTGACGATAGCAGAAAGATGGTAAATCTTTTCTTGAGTAGTAAATCTACTGTTGGTAAATGGTAATGAAGAGGATTGGGGCGGTGTTAGTAAGGGCAGCGGCGTAGGTGAGGAAGCCTTCCTCAGGAAGGTGGCGTAGTGCTGCCAGCTGGCCAGCTGTGGTACTTGAGTTTTGAGCTTGTGTCTGGTGCCTGGTGTCTGGTGTCTGAGCTTGAGTGGTGTCTGGTGTCTGAGCTTGAGTGGTGTCTGGTGTCTGAGCTTGAGTGGTGTCGGGTGCCCATTGCCGCCGCTGTTGCTGATGTATTTTGCCTCCTCCCATCATTACTGTGGTTAGCACGCTCGGTTCAGAACCGTGAAGTCCCGGGTTCGATCCCCGGAAGGAGTGGAGAAAGATGGGCGGTCTCCTTAAAAAACCCAAGCCCCTGTCCACTCAGCAGTGAATGGGTACCGGGTGTTAGCCATGGCTGCGTTCACTAGGGTTCCCCACGCAATTCTGTTTTGTCACCCCCCTAGTGAACGATTGACAACACATTTTGCTACCAAATTGGCAGCTGTCAAAATTTATCGCTGTGGCTATTCTTATTCTCGCAGAATAACTTGTTGATGACCCTGTATTTGATGCAGCAGAGGTTATAGCAGCAGGACATGAAATATTAAAGAAGCAAAAAGAGGAGAGAGAAGAGGAAAGGCTTTTTTTTGCCTTTGTTTACATACCTTATTGTGGCGCGAGCTGGCAACCCGGCGGCAAACCAACTCCTCGAGTCGGTGTGCGGGAGAGAAAACTGAATCGCTGAACTTTTTTCTGTACGGCGTACAGTAGCGTTTTGTAGCGTACAGAATGCCTTAGTGAACCCAACCCATGTGTTTGCGAGCCGCCTCCCGGGTGATGGTTTCGGTTTTGGCCAACACTGAGCACTAAAGGTGGGGTCACACGACAGCTTTTTTTGAGAATATTTAGCCGGCAATATTCAGCCAAGGCGATTTCTTGCCAATTTCTGGTCACACGGACTTTCACAGAGCTAGCCGAGTTTTAACGCCAATTTTGGCTTTTCGTTTTAATCGGTGCGAGAGCCAAGCCGTATCTGAAGAAGCGTCTTTGGAAAAATAGGGATAAATAGGGAGAAACTCGTTCACAAATAGAGTGGTGAATGATTGGAATGGACTCATGTTATGGAGGCGTCAGTCAGCAGCAGTAAGATGGTCCAGTCCAGTATCCCCTAAAAAGGTAGACAGCCAACAAAGAAAATAGGGAAGACCATCACTGACTCACGAAATCCTCCTAAGCGTTATATATCCTTCAAAATGTTACAAAAAATGTACAAGACTTCACAATTCGTCTTGTAATCGGTTCTTGCCACTATGTAGGCGTTTATTTCAGCTTCTGTATATTCACTTGACACTCGATTTTCCGGACCTCCTATTGCCGGATTTCGGATTTCCCGGTCATTGTCTGCCCCCGGACATTTGGCATGGGCCGGACATATGTCCGGAATATTCCGGGACATTAAGGAAAGAATGGCATTCAAATTTCCCGCGCGGCGAAGTTCCCGGCCGTTAGTTTGAAGATGCCGCCACTAGGTTTCAGGGCGGGCGGACACAGGCGGTCGGGGTGAGCATTATCACCACAATGCCTCCTCTGCCGCTCTCCGCGGCCAAACGCCTCATCTCCCGGGTCTCCCGGGCTCGGTGATGCCCTCTGCATCATCTCTATGGGCCAATACAGCAGTGACTCTTCCCCTCAGCCGTGGATAAGGAAGAAGTCCCGCGTCCTTGATGTCACCCTCACCCGCCTCCGCCTGGGCCACACGACACTCACGACTCACCTGCACCGCCTCTGTTTGTCCCCTGACCCTCACTGCCCTTGGTGCATGAATGTTCTGGAAACCATTGAAATCTTTCTGCTGCAGTGTCCGCACTTCCACTCCCTCCGTGCAGTGCTACACTCTCAACTCCTCGCCCTGAACGTCACCACCTTTGACCTGCCCACCCTGCTGGCGGCGGCGGGCGTCCCCCCCTCCCGGCAACACGCTGTCCTCCGCCTCACCATTGCCTTCCTAAAGAAGACAGGTCAACTACCGCGCCTGTGATAGCATCATAGGACATCACTGGGGCTGTGTTCCCCAAGGGATCCTCGCAGCCCTAAAACAACAACAGCAACAATGCCTCCCGTAGTGCCGCCCAAGGACCCAAAACGTACTAAAAAACCAGTACAGTAAACCCTCTTGTATTCGGACTTCGACATTATTCGGACCTCCTCCTCCACCTTTTTGTTTTTTTATTCTTTTTTTTTAGGGGTATGTAGGGTGTCATGATGTGAGGTTAGAGGCCCAGGCAGCCAGGCAGAGCATTTATGATCCATCACTGAGCATATACTTTGTATACTGTAATTGTGGTTTATTTGTTGTGTCCAAATGTTGTATTGGTGAGTGATCTGAGGCATTGAGCCTTGGACCCAGATCCAGCAACTGAGGTGGTATCTCCAGCTACCACCCGCTCTCCCACCGCCTAGATACTACCTGCCCTTACTACCGTATCCAGCAAGCTTCCCTTGTTAGGTAGTTAATAGGTAAGGCCCTGACTGGCTTGGGCGAGTAATGACGTCATCAAACTTGTCATAAGTCACCAGCCAATGTCAAACTGTTTCTAAAACTTCTCGAGCAATCACAAGTCAACAAGACGTTTGACACAGTCTTTAAAGGTCGTGTCACACGGACGCTTTTTCTGTTAGTGTTACAGGGTGGCCGTGGCAAGAATGTTTCCCCGTCACTGGCTACCCCGCCACCTCAACACCTTTAAATAACCCTTATTTAAGGTGACACGTGGTACTACACTGACCTAAATAATGACACGTGTATATAACAGCTCACCATAATAACTACGATGTATAATAACTAGTAATGACGTAAAACCCTGCCCACCCTGCTGGCGAGCGGCCTGCCCTGCCCGGCGCACTGCCTACCTCTCAGGACAACACGCTGTCATCCGCCTCACCTGTGCCTTCCTGAAGAAGACAGGTCAGCTACCACACCTGTGATAGCATCATAGGATATCACCAGGGATCATAGGGCTCCTCAAGGGGTCCTCGCAGCCCTACAGACAACACCAAGAAGGAGGAGGAAATCTCTGCCATTGTGATACTGCTGCTGACTGCCGGTTGCCAGACGTAGGACTGACAGTACTGTACACTACTCCTGTACAGTACTGTATTGTGTATTTTTACTGTAGATCTATTTATGTACATGATTTATCTTATGTTTATTGATATTTGCATGACTTAGAAATTTTCTATCACCTAGAATATTTTATATATTTTTAATTATTTTATCCCTGCATTATTCGGATCCTTGCATTACTCGGACCACTCCTTGGCCCAATTAGTCCGAATACGAAAGGGTTTACTGTACACCTTACTGTTTACCAGATAAAGTCTGTGAATGGCTACACCTCCCGGACTTTTGGGGTTCCCGTACCAGGCTAAGCCCGTAATAGTCCGGAAAATGGAGGTTCGAGTTTGTTTGTTTGTTTTGAAGAATTTCGTCAGTTATCGACGCAGCTGAGATGGATCTCCACTGTAACCAGACAGCTCTCTCTCCTCCTTGGAGAAGAGAGAGCTGTCTGCTAGTGCTTATATTGTTGGCCGAAGCCAGCACCCCGGGAAGCGGGTCACAAGCCCCGGGCTATCACCCGGTACCCATTCACTGCTGGGTGGACAGGAGCTCGGGTTTTTTTAAGGAAACAGCCCAACTGTTTCCGCTCTGCCCGGGGATCGAACCCAGAACTTCTCGGTTGTGAACCGAGCGTGCTACCCCTACACTACAGAGTACCCATAGTAGAAAAATTTGAACTGGGCCTGAAACAGGTCGCATTATCCAAAGTTCTAATTATACGGGTTTGAATTAGAGAGGGTTTACTGTATTAGCACACAAGGTCCTAGGTGATACAGAAAATTAAATGTTACAAAAGCTTGTTAAAAGCTTCAAGGATTTTTCAGGACATATTTTCATACATTTATCAGAACCTTGTGGGTTTCAATCAACCTATCATATGTTTGTGACTTCTTTGAGGTAGTGAAATGGAACATTGCTTACTGGGAAACTAGCTTATCAATGAACAAATTGTTCATTGATGTACCTTAAATTAAAAAAAAAAAGGTAAAGATGGGGGCATACGCTATGCTGTGCGTGGCCTTGGTGCTCATCTCCGTTGCATTTGCCTTTGAGCCTGTGGTGGGTGACAACCCGTTACCCCGGGACACAGGGCTACTGTGACATCCAGGTTACCACAGTTACCTTCCCCAGGTACCCATTTATCAACCCCGAAAGGGGGCATGAACAGCTGGGTGGGTTGGTCGCCTACTTACCTTGGCCCGGATTCGAACCAGGGCCCGCAGATTCGTAGCCAGGCGCGCTAGCCACTACACCATGGAGGCGATGTACCTTAAATGGCTATTATAAAAAGTTTGAAGTAACTCAAGGATATTACTGTTTCCTTTGCAGTTTGCTAGTTATCTGTAAGTGTCAGTGAGGGAGCTCACCAGTGCCAAGCTGAGAGTGGTCCACCAAAAACTTGCTGGAAGACATACCTGCAATGGATAGAAAGCATGCCATACAGATACAGAACAATCATCACTTAAGACATCCTATTGACACAAAACATTTACAAGCAGTGTTAAAATCTGCAGTCTTCATTTCTTCATGAGCTACACGAGTCATTCAGCCCCTCAACTAAAGCCTAATTCCTTCACAAATATATTAAAATTTCATGGATGTTTTTAATCATGAGATGATGCGAGAAAGAAATCTGAATACCAGAGATCATGAGAGCAATGAAGAAATCTCACCTGTGGGACAAACCAGTACAATAAGTCTCAAGTTTCATCGGCATATTGTTATCAAGAATGAATCCTTTCCTTTATAACTCGCCGACGGAGAAGAGGAAGGACAGAAGAGAGGGAGACGCGATACCTGGCGCTCCTAAGCTCAAGACTCTATGCGAGTCTTGAGTGTACGCACTCACCTGTGAGTGAGTGAGTATTTGTCACGATATTAACTGTTCTGGCCTGTCTATTACGACTTAAGCTTCCTTGGCCGTTTGTAAGAACCTGTGACTTTATATTATAACCATAACCTTAAAAGTGTACATATATATATAATACAATATATATTTATAATAATAGTATTGTCTCACTCGATTCCTTGGCACTTACCATATTTGCCGGCGCATAAGACGCACCCGTATTTTACATAAATATTTTGAGAAAAAAAATGTATTAGTGTTCTGAGGACATATTTACTTTTCATAAATTTATTAAGTTATTAAAAAAAAAGGTTTTGTAAGGGAAAACAAATGATTTTGGGCATGTACCCAAATACAATATTCACAGTGCAGTGAATGTGAATGAAAAATTATAGTAGTTAAAATGTAAAGAGAATGTGTAGTGTAACCAAAATCGGTCATTTATTGCAGGATGCTCCACGAATTGATATTCTAATATTATCTACCTATGACATTTAGCTTAGATTTAATGTTGTAAGTATACCTTTGTTGCTTTTCTGCTATGTGTTTAGACTGTGGAAAATTTGCAGTAAATATAATGGTATTATTTCGGTAGTAGGCTTCAAAAGTCCTAGGTTCTATTCTATTCATTCTGTGTATTTTGAGCCCCATTTCCCATGGCACAATCGAATATTAATGGCATTACATGTACTACCGAAAATCTACTGTTATTTCAGCCAGAAAGTTAAGTTAGGTTAAATCAGATTAGGTTAGGTTAGAGGTGGGGTTTGGTTTAGTAAGAAGATATAGATAAAATGAAAATTACCAATACTATGGCAGTGTGAAGCTTAGCAATGTTTGACAAACACTGTAAGGTAAACATTACATAAGAACATAAGAAAATAAGGAAGCTACAAGAGGCCATGAGACCTACACGAGGTAGTTCCTGTAAACTACCCATGTATTCCTGTATCTCTACCTTTTTGTTATTGTTGAAGGGCACCGATGTTGGGATCGAAGATATTCGCCATGGTTTACACCTGTGGATCTATCACAGCCGCGAGGGTTGATTAGTCTTCCTCAGGAAGGTTTTTTTTTTTTTTTTTTTTTTACATCACAAAGAACTGGCCAAGGGCACAACAAAAATGGGTAACGCAAAGCCCGCTTAGTTGCCAGTCCCTATAAAGAAGACAGTAAGAAAATAAAATAAAAAAGAGGGATGAGCCAATTTAGTTCGGGAGGTGTCTTGTTAATCTTCTTTTGAAAATATTTAAGTCATAGGAAAGTGGAAAAATAGAAACAGGAAGAGAGTTCCAGAGTTTACCAGTGAAAGGGATGAAAGAGTAAAGATACTGATTAACTCTTGCATTAGGAAGATGGACAGAATAGGGATGAGAATGAGTAGAAAGTCTTGAGCAGCGAGGCCGCGGGAGGGGGGGGAGGCATGCAGTTAGCAAGTTCAGAAGAGCAGTGAGCATGAAAATAACGGTAGAAGAGAGCAAGAGAAGCAACATTGCGGCGGTGATTTAAAGATTGAAGACAGTCAGTCAGAGGAGAGGAGTTGATGAGACGAAAAGCTTTTGACTCAACCCTGTTTAGGAGAGCTGTATGAGTGGATCCCCCCCAAACATGCGAGACATACTCCACACATGGGCGGATAAGGCCCCTGTAGAGAGCAAGCAATTGGGAGGGAGAAAAAAAAGGACGCAGATGCCACAGGACACCTAACTTCTTAGAAGCTGTTTTAGCAAGAGATGAGATGTGAGATTTCCAGTTCAGTTTTTAGTAAAGGATAGTCCTAGAATGTTCATTGTAGAAGGAGACAGTTGAGTGTCATTGAAGAAGAGGGGATAGTTATCTGGTAGGTTTTGTCGAGTAGATAGGTGAAGAAATTGGGTATTTGAGGCATTGAACAAAACAAGGTTTGCTTTGCCCCAATCAGAAATTATAGAAAGATAAGAAGTTAGGCGCTCGGTGGCATCTCTCCGTAAATCACTTAGTTCTTGTTGAGTTGGACGTCTAATAAACGACGTTGATAAATGCAGGGTAGAATAATCAGCGTAGGAGTGGATAGGGCTTTGAGTTAAACTTAGAAGATCATTAATGAATAATAGAAAGAGAGTGGGTGATAGGACAGAACCCTGGGGAACACCACTATTGATAGATTTAGGCGAAGAACAATGTCCGTCTGCAGTAGCTGCAATAGAACGGTTTGAAAGGAAACTTAAGATGAAGGTACAGAGAGAAGGATAGAAACCGAATGAGGGTAGTTTGGAAATTAAATATTCGTGCCAGACTCTATCAAAAGCTTTTGATATGTCAAGGGCAACAACAAAAGTTTCACCGAAACCCCTAAAGGAGGATGACCAAGATTCAGTTAGGAAAGCTAGAAGATCGCCAGTAGATCGCCCTTTACGGAAACCGTACTGACGATCAGATAGAAGATTGTGAGCAGATAGATGCTTAAGAATCTTCTTATTAAGTATAGATTAAAAAACTTTAGAAAGGCAGAAGTCAAAGTTATAGGACGGTAGTTTGAAGGATTAGAACGGTCATCCTTCTTAGGAACAGGTTGGATGTGAGCAAACTTCCAGCAAGAAGGAAAGGTGGAAGTAGATAGACAAAGACGGAAAAGTTTGACCAGACAAGGTGCAAGCACAGAAGCACAGTTTTTGAGAACAATAGGAGGGACTCCGTCAGGACCATAAGCCTTCCGAGGATCTAGGCCATAAAGGGCAAAGAAAACATCATTCCAAAGGATCTCAATGACAGGCATATTATATTCAGAGGGTGGAGGAGAAGGAGGAACAAGCCCTTCATCAACCAGAGTGGAATTTTTAGCAAAGGTTTGAGCGAAGAGTTCAGCTTTAGAAGTAGATGAGACAGCTGTGGAGCCATCTGGGTGAAGCATAGGAGGGAAAGATGAAGAAGAAAAATTGTTAGAGATGTTATTAGCTAGATGCCAGAAGTCACGAGAGGAATTTGATTCAGAAAGATTTTGACATTTTCTATGAATGAAAGAGTTTTTGGTAAGTTGAAGTAAGTAGGTACAGGTCAAGGCATGATGGTATGGTGTGATTCGGCCTTGAGGCGGATAAAGTTGTGGTGCCGTGATGGGTCTTGGTCTTGGTGTGATGCGTGGAAGGCTTCTGTCCTGCCGTTGCAGCTACCGTTGCAGCCTTTTTACTAGCACTTTCCAGTTATGGTATACAATTTCCTTATCCATACAGATACAGAGGTGAGGATTGAGGGATTGAGGTGGTATAAAGGCCTACCCTTTCTCCCATCCATTTACAGTGGAGAGCGGTAGCGGGACTGCGGAAGGGGGGTGATGTTTACATATGACGGCCATCTTGGCAGCAGAAATAGCCACCTTGTTGCCCCACCTCTTGTTTTCTCTTAAACTCTTAACTTTTTCTTGGTGTTATGCATTACTGTTGATATTGTTACGCTATTCCTCTCCTGGACCTCACCACACCACTGCAGGTGTCTCAGGTAGGCTGTGCAGAAGAGGCGTTACGTTACAATACCCACTGCTGAAGACTTACTTCTACAGCGCCTTCCTCAGTTCGGCGTATCAGGGTGAGGCAAGCTAAGTATATCACGAGATCAACACACAGGCGAAGGAAAACACTGAAACATTTCTGGGTTTAATGAGAAAGCCACAAGCCACAAGCACAAACACCAAGAGTACATGTATGTAAGCCAGCTTCCAGCCTCTTCTAGACCGTCGTAAAGCACAAGGCGTTCAAACACTCACCTCCCCCACCACCACAACCACACCACCATGCCACCACTACGCGACTCCTCCTCCCCGGAGCAACGCGTCTGTCTCTTACCACGGTTCAAAACCTTCTCCCTGTCTGACCGGAGGAAGGAGGCAAGGAGCGGTGTCCAAGCTCACGTCCTCCCCCGGCCCACACCCCACCCACCCGCACTCAAGGTCGCCCCACTAGGCACCCTCACGTGCCACCTCCTCCCAGCTCATACACACAAGACACGCCTCCAACCACCACTACCTCCACCATCACCCCTTCATGCATTACGCCACACGTAACAATATTATTAGTAACGCAGTTACAAATTTGTGTTCAGGGGTCTACTGCTCAACACAGATCACTCGAGACCCCTTAGTAATACACCACTGGCCATTATGCCTTCTCGGCCCGACCTCTCATTAGTAATATGGCCGCATTAGACGCATGGTGAATTTTGCATTCCCTTTCTGATGAAAAAACTGCGTCTTATGCGCCGGCAAATACGGTACTTTACTTACTTACAATACCTATACGTTACTTAAATCAGCAAGCCTTACTTAAATCCGTTCGACCTACTTGCAATTCCTACCATATTGATGTATATACCTATGGGCGTTAAACCTTATCCGCCTATCAGGAGGGCATCACTTGGCAATCACCCCTACACATCAGAGACCTGTATCATACATGGGTAGATCCCGTTACCTGTACAAATAACAAGCTTAGAAAAGGGTAACAGACACACATTCATATTGTGGCATGAGTTTCAGGAGATGGATGGTTACGGTACCATTTGTGAGCCGCCTGTCTATCTTGAAGAGCATGAGAACAAGCTGAGTTAAAACAAGGTTTACCGGCTTTAGGATTAGAGAAAGTGTGTGGAATGTATGCCTCCATGCCTGAGACAATGACCTCAATTATGCGCTCAGCACCAAGAGATGCGTCTCTGACATGGAAGCAATAATCATTCCATGGAAAATCAAGATTGCCTCAGGTCCTCCCACTTAGCTGAGGTGTAATGCCAGAAGCACCTCCGCTTGGGTGGGTCCCGAGGCGGCACCGAAGCGATAGGACAGGTTACAGAAATAAGATTGTGATCGGAGGAACCCAACGGAGAGAATAGTTTCACAGAGTAAGCCGAAGGGTTAGAAGTTAGGCAAAGGTCAAGAATGTTGGGTGTGTCTCCAAGGTGGTCAGGAATACAGGTAGAGTGCTGCACCAGCTGCTCTAGGCCATGAAGGATAGCAAAGTTGAAGGTTCATTCACCAGGTTGGTTAGTCAAAGGTGATAGCCAAAGCTGGTGAACATTGAAATCCCCAAGAAGGAAAATTTCAGCAAAAGGAAAATAGTTATTAAGGTGTGCTACACTTTGAATGTTAAATACAGTACCCTCCCGAGTTCTATGCTATGCGAGTTTCGCGATTCTCGAGTTTCGCAGCTGAGTCCTAAATTCTTACCATCCCGACTTTCGCGCATTATCTCCCTGAGTTTCGCGCTGCTTAGTACAATTTTTTTTTTTTTTTTTTGTGTGTATATTTTTTTTACCTAGTTGTATTTACTAGTTGTAACATACAGGAAAAGAGCTATGCTCGTACTGTCCCGTCTCCAAATCTACTATTATCCAGTTTGCCTTTGAAGTCCTGAATACTTCTTGCATTAATCACTTCTCCATCAAGTTTGTTCCAGGCTTCTATGCTTCTATACGGGAAGCTGTATTTTTTTATGTCCCTCTTGCATGTTGTCCTTTTCAATTTCTTCTCATGACCTCTTGCACTTCTATCGTCCCACACAAACAGATCTTCTCTATCAATTTTTTCCAGACCCATTGATGCCTCTATACACTGCTATAAAATCTCCCCTTTCTCTTCTTTTCTCAAGAGTTGGGAGTTTTAGTCTTGAAAGTTTTTCCTCATATGGTAAATCTCTCAGGCTTGGAGCCATTTTTGTGGCTGCTCTTTGTATTCTCTCAATCTTAATTATATCCTTCTTTTTATGTGGTGACCAAATCACTGCCGCATATTCCAACCTTGGTCGAATCAAAGATGTTATCAATTTCTTAATCATCTCTTCATCCAGATATTTGAATGCCATTCTTATATTCCTCAACAACTGATATGTATCTCCTGTGATCTTGTTTATATGCTTCTCCGGTGACAAATTGTCCATAATCCATACTCCCAGATCTTTTTCGACCTTTGTTTTGATCATCCATTCATTTCCCATCGAATACTTTCCTCTCTGTCTCTTTTTGCTACTGCCCACTTCCATCACTTTACACTTTTTAGCATTAAACTCCGTTTCCCATAATTGACTCCATCTGAAAATCTTATCTAGATCCTTTTGTAAATCCTCACACTCCTCTTTACTTTCTACTTTTCTTAGTAATTTAGTATCATCAGCGAATAAACTCATATAACTGTTCACTCCCTCTGTCATATCATTTACATAGACCAAGAACATCACTGGGGCCAATACTGATCCTTGAGGAACTCCACTTATCACACTGCACCATTCTGACTTCTGATCTTTTATTACTGTTCTCATCTCTCTGTTGCTCAAAAAGTCTTCCATCCACTTCAGCAAACCACCCTTCAATCCTCCTACCTGTTCTAGCTTCCAGAGCTAGAACAGGTAGAGCTCCAGTGTCTTTCTGTTGGTCTGTTTCCATTTTCTTTGGCGTATCGTATAACTTTTAGCTTGTATGCGATAGTATTAGTAAATAGTTTTGATGAATTCGCCATGGGTGATAATTTCCAGGACTGAAAAGAGCTTACGATACGTGCCTAGTGGTAAATGATACGTCAACACTAGCAGACAATAGATGGCGCTGTCGGCGGCAATCGCGACAATCTGCTGCCAAAAGGGGGAATGTAAACATACCGGCGTGATGACAGATTACGTAGTTTATTTTAATGTATTATGGTATTTGAAATACTTGTAACAGGTAAGTACTGAGGTACTGAGTACTGAGGAAGTACTACAACATTCGTCATGGAAGACCATTAGTATTTTTCAGGGTATTTTGGGGAGGCAAACGTGAGTCTTATAAGCCATAAAATATGGTACACACAAACCTCGATTTCCCAGATATCGGATTTGCCAGACAAAATCAGAGGTCCGGGGATATGTCAGAGTCCCAGACATTTTTTTTTACGTTGAAATGCCTGGTTCTGTTCGTAAATTGACAAAGTTGTCCGGCGGTCCGAGCGTCTCCTGTCATCCCTGGTCAGTGTCCGTGCCTCCCGCCAGGTGGCAGCATGTTCAGCTGTCGTATTGTTTACATTTGAGCACACGACACTCACGGTTCACCTGCACAGCCTCCGTCAGTCCCCTGACTCCCACTGCCCCTGGTGCAGGAACATCTCTGAGACTATTGAACACTTTCTGCTGCCTCCCGCCAGGTGGCAGCATCCTCAGCGGTCGTATTGTTTACATTTGGACACACGACACTCACTGTTCACCTGCACGGCCTCCGTTAGTCCCCTGACCCCCACTGCCCCTGGTGCAGGAATGTCTCTTGAGACTATTGAACACTTTCTGCTGCCTCCCGCCAGGTGGCAGCATGCTCAGCGGTCGTATTGTTTACATTTGGGCACACGACACTCACGGTTCACCTGCACTGCCTCCGTTAGTCCCCTGACCCCCACTGCCCCTGGTGCAGTAACGTCTCTTGAGACTATTGAACCACTTTCTGCTGCCTCCCGCCAGGTGGCAGCATGCTCAGCGTTGTATTGTTTACATTTGGGCACACGACACTCACAGTTCACCTGCACGGCCTCCGTTAGTCCCCTGACCCCCACTGCCCCTGGTGCAGGAATGTCTCTTGAGACTATTGAACACTTTCTGCTGCCTCCCGCCAGGTGGCAGCATGCTCAGCGGTCGTATTGTTTACATTTGGGCACACGACACTCACGGTTCACCTGCACTGCCTCCGTTAGTCCCCTGACCCCCACTGCCCCTGGTGCAGTAACGTCTCTTGAGACTATTGAACACTTTCTGCTGCCTCCCGCCAGGTGGCAGCATGCTCAGCGGTTGTATTGTTTACATTTGGGCACACGACACTCACAGTTCACCTGCACGGCCTCCGTTAGTCCCCTGACCCCCACTGCCCCTGGTGCAGGAACGTCTCTTGAGACTATTGAATACTTTCTGCTGCCTCCCGCCAGGTGGCAGCATGCTCACTTGCTCAGCGGTCGTATTGTTTACATTTGGGCACACGACACTCACGGTTCACCTGCACAGCCTTAGTCCCCTGACCCCCACTGCCCCTGGTGCAGGAACATCTCTTGAGACTATTGAACAGTTTCTGCTGCCTCCCGCCAGGTGGCAGCATGCTCAGCGGACGAAAAAGTCCGCGGCGGGGTAGTTGATATTGGCGGTTGCCGGACAGTAAATACTAGAGTAGGATAAGCGTCCGGGGGTGGGTAATGGCATAGTTTTTTTTTTCTTGTTTTTTTCCTGTTTAGAGGATAATTCCTGAACTGTTGCGATTCCCGGACTGTTGTGGTTCCCGGACCAGTGCTCCCCCCTATTAGTCTGGGAAAACAAGGTTTGTGTGTACTACACCTCGCACCGGACTAAATAAGCATTTTTACAGTGTTTTTAATACCTGAGTTTCGCGATTCCTCGAGTTTAGCGCTATGCCTTCGGAAGAAAGCAAGCGCGAAACTCGGGAGGGTACTGTAGTTGAATTTTTTTTTACAATACAACACAGATGAATGTTAGAGTGACATTGAAGTTGAAGCCAGATGGCACAAAATTCTTAAGATTCAAGACGCAGGTACAAAAGTCAAGTGACGTCATTGTGTACACTCAACCCTCAGTTATAGCGCATTCACCTATCACATTTTACGGCTATCAAGCCCACCTATATATCTGAACAAACATGTCTATGACACCCCAACCATGGCTATTAATCTATAGCTACAGACCTAGCGAGGGATTGCGGAATGGTTGGTTATGACGTTAGGGGCCGTATACACAAAACTTGTTACTGAACCTTAACAGCTGTTAAGGCAAAGAAATTCCGGGTAACTCTATCATTTGGCCGTTACGAACTAAAAGTGAATGCACAAAACTTGTTAACAGTGTTGTTAAGGCCTTAAATGTGCTGAGGAGCACCACTACCTCTTCACATACAGATGTCGGGCTAGTCAAAGATGCCAGCCCAAGGCCAAATTCTCATCAGCTGTGCATATATAAACAAAGACATGACGTGTATATAGATAATTATTGTATGTTGTTATTATGTGAAGAAAAAAATTGACAGTTTTCAATCATTGTATCATTGAAATGGAGACTATAGAGACCAAAGACCCTTGAAAATGTCAACATTTCACTACATACCTATGTGCCTATGAAGATGAGACACCTGTAATATCAAGATCAAGATAACATTTAAGCCGTGTTTTTGTCGTCTAAGCACCGTCTTGGATATGAACTGTTTTTTGTCGCAATTGAAAAAGGATTGGTTTCTGCGACAAAAACACAACAAGCTTATTCAACAGGAGCCGAAATAATAATCAATGCAAAACATTGCAAACAATATCACAAAGTAGTATAACACACATTTCAGCAATTGTTATTGAATTGGGATTCGTAATCCAAGACGGTGCTTGGACGACAAAAACACGGCTTTAGCGTGTGCTATAGGTCTTGCTATAAGAACCATAAACTAACAAAAATGTTTTAGCATCCAAGGTGAAATAGACAAGAGAAGAGTTAGGTGAGATAGGTGAAATATTTGGAAGAATTGTGGGTTTGGTGAAACAAGCATGAAATTTGGCAGACAATTAAAAAAGGTGCTTGGGAAGATATTTGGCTATAGGGCCATTCCAGATTCATTCCATGAGGGGAGTGCCTGCCATTTTACAAAATGGCTGCCAAAATATCTTCTCGAATGTTGTATCCGCCATAGCAATGGTGCTCTGTGCACTCTTTTATGTTTTTCCTCTACTTTTTTTCTCTCTCTAGTTTTTTCTACTCTAGTGGCATATTTTGTTTTGGGTACAATAGATGTGGTATTAGTCACAAGATAATTAGAATAAAATACATTTTTAATATTATTTGGAGCCAGAAGGCTCACATGATGGCTTGTGAATTATGGCCTTGGATTCAGGAATGCAGGTTTTTGTTAGACTGTGATGTTCATTTAATATAGACTCCAGCTAATTTAATCACTTTCACATATTTTGACCATATTCTTCTGCTTTTAGGTGTGACAATGGCCAAAGTTTACAAGGTGGTGGATCCCCTACAGCCCGGGACATCAACACAGGGTCTAGAAACTGACTGGAGCAAGTGCGTTCTTTGTCAGGAAGACACGTCAGAGGTGCTTCACTGTCCAGCCGAGTCTACACGTGCCACACAGGGAGCAGGGTACAAGACAATTGCTGAGCTTCTTGTAGGTTTTTACAGGATTGGCTGTTTGCCCACATCAATCAATCTTTCAAGGCTTGATGATGGGAATGGCATTGAAGAAACACTACAGCGGCACAAGGCCAAGTGGCACGACTCATGTAGGCTCCTCTACAACAGAACAAAACTACAGCGTGCAGAGAAGCATAAGAAACCCCCAGAAGATGCTGCTGATAGCTCAAAGAAGTTCACCCGCAAGAGTGCTGGTAAGAAAAGTGCTTCCGCCGAAACATGCTTCTTCTGTGACAAACCTGCACCAGATGGAGAGTCTTTGACTCGAAAAGCATCAACATTTGGGCTTGATATCAATGTCAGGAAGGCTGCAATGAAATTGCAGGACAAATCCCTACTGGCCAAACTGAGTGCAGGAGACTTGATTGCACAAGAAGCCGGTACCATCTGCCATGCTTGCTCTCTTTGTACAACAGAGCTAGAGAAACAAAAACATATGAAGAGTCTGGTGTGGACAAAATGAATCATGGCCTTGCATTTGCTGAGCTGGTATCTTATATTGAAGATACTCGCATGGACAGTCTAGTTGCACCCATCTTCAAACTCAGCTACCTGGTCGATCTGTACACAAGGCTAGAACAACTTGGAACTGATGTTGCAGGATGCGTCCACTCCACTGACCTCAAAAAGAGAGTACTGGCCTACTTTCCAGACATGGAAGCTCACAAGCAAGGCCGAGATATAGTCCTCATTTCACACGAAGATGTTGGACAAGCACTGAGGAAAGCATGTGAGCATGATGCTGATGGTGATGCTGTTCATCTTGCCAGGGCTGCGAACATAGTGAGGAGAGACATGTTCAAGATGAAAAACCAGTTTGGTGGTTCCTTTGAACCCAACAGCCAGGAAGATTCTGTTCCAGTGTCTCTGTTAGCGTTAGTTGCTATGGTGTTGAATGGGCCAAACATCAAGGCACAGTCAAGCTCTTCAACAATGCCCCAGCCAGTGCTCACGATTTCCCAGCTACTGATGTCCAACAGCATGGTACGACGTCGGGAGAATCAGCAGGCCCCATGTACAACAAGGCACAACCAAGGAAGGGAAACACCTCTGCCCATCTACTTGGGTGTGATGGTCCACACGAAGACTCGCAAGCGTGAACTGGTGGACCGTTTGTATGATCTGGGACTGAGTATTTCCTATGACCGGGTGCTGGCCATCTCAACTGAGCTTGGCGACAAGATCTGCCATTACTACAAGATGGAGAAAGCAGTTTGTCCTCCTGAGCTGAAAGGTGGTCTCTTCATGACTGCTGCAGTTGATAACATTGACCACAACCCCAGCTCAACCAGTGCGCACGACTCATTCCATGGAACTGGAATATCGCTGTTCCAACACCCAGACAACGACTTCAGTGGAGCTTCCCGGGCTGTTGCCCACACCCATCGTGATGCTGCTGGTGCCAAGAAGATGTCAGCATCTCTCCCCGAGACCTACACCAATGTACCTCCTGTTGCTCTTCCAAGGCAACACCCACCGGTGCCAAAGCAAGAAGGTCCAAACCGAGCAGACTGTCAGCTCATACCTCAAGCCTTGCGGAAGGAATATCGGTAGGTTTCACATTATTCATTAAACATTATCCCACTTTATTTACAAATCAAGCACAAATTAATACATATACATACATTTACATGTTTAAATAATTATGTTATTTTCTGCTTTACAGCTGGCTGGAGCATCTGAAGCAGGTGGTGGACTCTGACACCCTGAAGGAGGATGAGATGATCTCCTGGGCTGCATACCATGCAAGCCAGCAAGCAGCACGACCACCAGAAGACATGAATGTGGCTCTCACGTCCTTGCTACCCCTTTTCCATGATGAGGCAAAATCCGTAGCCATGATCCGCCACTCGATGGACATCATGAAGACGGCAGTTGATGTCCTGAACCCTGGCCAGATCCCAGTCCTCACATGTGACCAGCCACTCTACACTCTGGCAAAGCAGATCCAATGGAGCTGGCCTACAAGTTATGGCGAGGATCGATTCGTAGTGATGTTTGGTGGCCTACACATCGAGATGGCGTCCCTCAAGGTCCTTGGAGATCTTCTGGAGGGCAGCGGCTGGACAGGAGCACTCGTTCAGGCCGGGGTTGCTACCAGTGGAACAGCAGATTCGTTTCTAAAAGCATCCCACATGACACGCACAAGACGGGCTCACCAAGTCACAGCCAGTAGCCTGTATCTACTTCAGTAGAGTGCCTACAGAGAGTACATCCAGACCTTGGAAGATGCAATTGAAGTGGTGCCATTTGAAGACTGGTGTGATGCAAGGTCCGATGCATGTCCTCAATTCCAATTCTGGTACTTCATCCTGCAGCTGAAGCTGGCTGTGATGGTATACGTGAGAGCGATACGTGAGGCTGACTTCCTGCTCTACATAGAGGCCCTGTCTAAGATCGTCCCTTGGTTCTTCGCCCTGGACCATACACACTACTCGAGATGGGTGCCGATCCACCTACGAGACATGGTGTCACTGAAGCAGCTCCATCCCGATGTCTATGCTGAGTTTCTGAAGGGGAACTTTGTCGTCAAGAAGTCAAAGCGTGCATGCATTCTCTGCTGTTGCTATTGACCAGGCCCATGAGCAGAACAATGCTTCCGTGAAGGGAGACGGCGGTGCTGTGGGCCTAACGGAGAACCCTGCAGCTCTTCGTCGCTGGATAGTATCTGGTCCCGAGATGGCTCGTTTAATTCAGGAATTCGAGGGATCAACCGAGAAGAGGCAGGACACAGATGGACGTCACCATGAACAGAAGAGACATGCACAGATGGCATTTGCACAAGATGTGCGATCACTGAGCCAAGCCATGGAAGAGATGGGGGACCCGTTCGCTGAATACAGCAGTGATCTCCGTGTCCTGAACAGCAGAGACGTTGTGGACACAGCAGTGGCAGACACAGTGCGGCAGATGGAGAAACTTGGACTCGGAGCAGTATGAGACATATGTTGAAGAGAGGCTTGTGAACCAGACAGTGCCTATCACAGATCCCATCAAGCGGAACAACCTCCATCTTTTCAGCCGCCCACCAGTCAGAGAGAAGTCAAGGAAACAGCTACAGATGTCATCCCTGAAGAACGACTGTTCGCTCTTCTCCAGGCTGTACATTGCCTCCCAGATACGCCATGGTGATTTGGACGAGTTCTTTCAGCACGAAAACCAGGCCTGTCCACCGTCTCTGTCTCAGATGGGTGACCTGAGAACTGGAACCAAGTCTGACTTGATGCCCTGTCTGGAAAACCTTTTTACAGTGAAAAAGGATCTCTCCACCCCCAGAGTACAGGTCAACATCCTGGATGGTGCTGCCATCATCAACATGCTGCGACCAGGGACTGCAAAGACATTCCAAGGTTATGCCACTGATGTCTTCGTGCCGTATGTCACATCCCAGCTTCATCCTAGACATTGTCTGGGATCTGTACATGGCAGACAGCTTGAAGGTGGACACTCGCAGCAAGAGAGGAAAGGGAGTTAGGAGACGAGTCGAGCCATCAAGTGCAGTTCCTGGAAACTGGCAAGAGTTTCTCCGCATCAACGACAACAAGACGGAGCTGTTCTCCTTCCTGGCTTCTAACGTGGCAGACATTAACACCAACAAACATCTCATCACCACACGAGGCACTGGCGTTCTTTGCTCCAATCGCCAGGACGTGTCAGCTCTAGCGCCATGCACGCATGAGGAGGCTGACACTCGTATCCTCCTGCACCTACAGGATGCCGTACAACAGGGGTACAGCAAAGTGTCAATACGCACAGTTGATACAGATGTGGGAGTCCTGGCCACAGCATCAGCCAATAGCCTCAACATCTCTGAACTGTGGATTGCCTTTGGAGCTGGGAAGAGCTTCAGGTTCATCACTGCTCATGAGATCGCCAAAGCTCTTGGTCCTGACCGATGTGTGGCCTTGCCGATGTTCCACGCCTTCACTGGATGTGACACGGTGTCCTGTTTTGGCGGCAGGGGCAAGAAGACTGCATGGGACACCTGGACCACCTATGGAGACGTCACACCAGCATTCTGCACCTTGGGTGCCATGCTAGACCCACGTGCCATTGACGAGTGGATGCAACCACTGGAGCGATTTGTGGTCCTGCTGTACGATCGCACCAGCACAGAGGAGGGTGTGAACCAGGCAAGGAAACAGCTGTTCAGCAAGAAAGGCAGAGCTATTGATGGTTTGCCTCCTACACAGGCTGCACTCATCCAACACACCTAGAGTGCTGTCTACCAGGCTGGTCACTGTTGGGCCCAAATGATGACCCCTGCTCCAGAGCTTACGTCACCAAGTGAATGGGGCTGGAACAAGAAGCCTGGTGGTGGATGGAGTATAACCTGGACGACCCTACCAGAAGCATCAGAAGCTTGCAGGGAACTCTTGCGATGTGGCTGCAAGAACGGCTGCAGAGGACGCTGCAAATGCCAGAAGGCGGCTCTTCAGTGTACAGGTCTTTGTCAGTGCGGTGGACAGTGCTCTGAGTGACGCGGCTCACAGAGAACAGTTCATTACTGTTTGGACACAATTTCCATCCTATTGACTTGCAATTAGACTATAATAAGCTATTGTGTGTACCTCTGCTACCTACAAAAACAGAAGAAATAATTCTGGGTTGTTTGACGCACTTGACTTAGTGGTCCTGATTTCAAAATCGTAACATGACGTAAAAATGATAATTCTTATTTTTTAGCTCAAACTAGTAATTATTTGCCATTTCAACTGTTATGTGGACAGTAACATTACTGATGTATGATTTATAATACAAAGGAAAAACATTCCCACCCCTAGAATTGATTTAACCTACAATATCAAAGAATTTCAAATAAGCGATGGCGGCCATCTTGAAAATGGCTGCTATTTTTGTCACAGGTCGAATCTGAGATGGCCCTAAATCTAAAAATCACCACTGAGGCATAGTCTACCTGGGGACCAAATTCCATGCTTGTTTCATCAAACCCACAATACTTTCACCTATCTGCAGTACTAGTTGGCAAGTTTATTAACTAAGGAGACAAAGTTGAAAACCTATGAAGCAATATTAAATGCCAAATGCCACAAGAAGAGATGCATTCTGTTAGAAAACAGCTGTTTTCTTCTTTGTGTATCGCTGTTAGGAGCAGTTGCAAGAACGTCTCGTTGTGTGCCCTATAGGGTCTCAGTGTGGTAATGCCCGACGGCTCAGTTTCAAGAACAGCATCATTTCACCCCCATCGTGTGCTCGATCGGGAAAAATTTGTCGGGCGGTAACCCCTACCAAGGACATCATCCATGAGCACCATATAAAGGCGTTTTCTGCGGGGGATTTTTGGTTGCAATCGGAAAATTTTCGGTTGCAAACGGTCACAACAACAACAACAAATGATTGCGGGTCGGGCCAATCATCTTCCCTGGATGGTTGAACAGGGATAGAAATTTGAGCAACCAAATTTTTTCGGTTGCAATCAGGATCCCCGCAGAAAATGCCTTAAGATTAAACACTTTCATTGAACATCAATAATAATTCAGCAAATTGAATATGTGACACAATTCTTTAGAAGAATCAACACTATTACTATGCCAAAATTGCAGCTAATTCATAATTTTCAGTTGCCGAGAACTCAAGACAGTCAACATACCCTCTCGGTATTCTCGCAGTGTAGGGATACAAGTGAACAACATTTTAACTGTGATTGAATGTATACGTTAGATACTTTATGCAGTTACCATTTCGAAATGATGATAGAAATATGGCAAAACATTACTGAGAGAGAAAGAGAGAGAAAGAGAGAAAAAGAAAGAGAGGGGGGGGGGGGGGTTTAGCTGGAAAGCCATCGTGGCATTGTTATGGTAACCCAAATACCAACCTCAGAACTTGTGAAATCTTTTCGCACTGCCTTTTACTTTTAAAACAGCATGGACTAATGCAAGTATTAGTATATTTTTATGTTATAGACAACAAAAACTCATGATGGAAATGACAGGAGTGAATTTCTTTCTAATAGTAAATACCATCATTCTATTTATCGCACAGGTTAGTACACCTTGCTTCTGACGTCGGGTCCTCATGCCGATTGGCGTTCTTTGGCCGTCCATGAAACTCAACACGTCGTATCCCGACTGTTGGGCGCCCCACGCACGATTGTGTACACGATGGAAAATGTCCAGTTCTTGCAACTGGGCCTTAGTGCTTTCCTGCTACCTAACATATGCTGTTAATGCTAACAAACAAGTTCTGTGTAGACGGCCCCTGGACATTAGGGGCTCTGTGATTAGTTGGTTATGACATCAGGTCATCAGAAGCGTGCTGTGATAGGGTGTTATCCTGACCTCGTCCTTCCAGCATTGGCCAGCGCAATGCTGCGGCACCTGCACCAATATTAAAAGAAAAAAATGCTCAGAAATCAGAAATTGTGCAGTTGATTGACAAGGGCGAAACAAACCATCTGATTTTGTGGGCTTCACTAATGTCCGTGGTGTAGTGGCTAGCGTGCAAGCTACGAATCCACAGGCCCTGGTTAGAATCCGGGCCAGGGCAAGTCGGCGACCAACTCACCCAGCTGTTCATCCTTACTTTCGGGGATGGTCAATAAATGGGTAACTAAGGAAGGTAATTGTGGTAACCCAGAAGTCACACTAGCCGTGTCCCCGGGTAGCGGGTATCCAACCGCCACAGCAGGCTCAAGGGCTAATGCGACGGAGTTGAGCACCGAGGCCACGCGTAGCATAGCATATGCCCCCATCTTTACCTTACTAGTGCTACAGGTGAAAAATCATGGAGGAGTTACTGGCTCATTGTGGTGGTCATCAATACTCCCCACATTGTGGTGGTCATCAATACTCCCCACATTGTGGTGGTCATCAATACAGTAAAAGCCTTATAACTCGGCACGATAGGGGCTCTGGTCCTTGCCGAGTTATTCAATGTGCCAAGTTATGCAATGTCCTCTGATATGGGGAAAAAAGAAGAAAAAAAAAAAAAAGTACAGTACTGTAAAAGCATAAAAACTACACTTACCAGTGAACGGTTAGAATGTGCTGGATTTGATATCAAACTCAGCACAAATAGCACGCATGGACGCACCTGCATCCATCCTTGCCAGCACTTTCACCTTTTCCTGCAGGCTCAGGGCATCAGGCTCTTCAATTTCATTCCCTTCCTGCTGGAGACACCCTTGCGTGATGGAGCTGACATCTCGATATACAGTACTGTATGATGTAATCCCAAAACACTTAAAATAGGTGGCAAATTAAAGTAAAGGTCGGGAACCAGCAGCGTAGGCTGCGCCGTGTTTTTGTTGTCCAAGCACCGTCTTGAATTACGAATCCCAATCCAATAACACTTGCTGAAATGTGTGTTATACTACTCTGTGATATTGTTTGCAATGTTTTGCATTGATTATTATTTCGGCTCCTACCAAGCTTGCTGTGTTTTTGAAGCAGAAACCAATCCTTTTTCAATTTCAACAAAAAACGGAATTCGTATCCAAGACGGTGCTTGGACGACATAAACACGGCTCAGCTGAAAGCCTACACGCTCGTTCCCGACCTTTGCTTTACTCTGCCACCTATTTTACGTGTTTTGGGATTACAGCATACAGTACAGGGAGGTCCCGTTATACGAGCATTCGGTATACGAGAATCCGATGATACGAGATGTGTAAATTAGGGTCTATTTTCAATATACGAGATCGAAAATCCAAAGATACAACATTCAAACTCTGGTGAGTAAAATTATCAAGTTCAAAATGCTCGCCATACCACTCCCAGGCTGGACAAAGGGGGATTTGGTTGACCACAGTGAGGTCACCTCTAGCAAGCCGTAACCTGAAGGGTAATTAAGCATATGGCGCGGCCTGACATTTAGGGGTAGCTAGCAGGTGTGCGGCCCCAACCTTGGGACCTCAGTCAGGTCACCCCTAGCAAGGCGTGACCTGAAGGGTAATTAAGCATATGGCACGGCCTGACCTTTAGGGGTAATTAGCAGGTGTGCGGCCCCAACCTTGGGACCGCTACACTACCTTCTCTTGTATCACGCGGCGTCCCCTACATTACGTCTTTTGTGCTTGTTATGCATGTTTTAAGTTTAATTAATGTGCAGTTATGTTATTTTGTGTGCCATTTTCTCTTTCAGAATGCTTTTTCTACAGAATAGGTAGTACAGTGTGGGTAATATAGACGCTGTGTGTTTGTTGTGTTTGCTATAGATTATTTTAGCTTGAAAAACATGTCTTTTTTTTCTTTTCTTTTTTAATTGATGGGGTCCTGGAACCAAACCTATATTTTACCTTTAGTTATGCGTTTCATTATACGAGATTTCGCTTTACGAGTATGCCAAGTGGAACCTAACTGCTCGTATCTTCGGAACCTCCCTGTATTGTATTTCAAGATGTCAGCTCCATCACGCAAGGGTGTCTCCAGCAGGAAGGGAATGAAATTGAAGAGCCTGAGCCTGCAGCTAAAGATAAAAAGGACAAAAATACGACTTTATGCGACTGACGATATGCCGAGTGTAAGCGAAGAGATGCAGTTATAACATCAATATGCCGAGATACATTATTTTTTGCAGACTTTCTGTTTACATGTTCACACAAGAGGTTGTGAGGGCATGATATGCCGAGTGAAAACCATGAGATGCAGTTTAGGTGAGGCGGTAGCAGAGTGGTTAGCGTCACCGGGTGGCGTTCTCGAAGACCCGAGTTCGATCCCGAGTGAGACCCATAAATCCACTTGAAATCTTTCTGCACCGTCGAGTGGCCTAAGAACACCCACATGCCCTGTCCATTAACTCCACTTCGACTGTGAGTGCATGGGAGGACACAGGGGCGGCATGAGCCTCTAATCACAGGCGTCAGTCCAGGGCCGGATTAAGGGGGGGGGGGCACCACCAAAAGGGCCCCCACCATATGTATATTAGCTTTAAGCAGTAATATTAAAAACATTGGTAAGTTACAAAACCAAAACATATGTGCCTGTCTCAGTTTCATCCTTTATCTCTGAATACCAGTCTATGCATTAATAGTTCTTTGCCAAACATAGGCCTCAAAATACCCACAAAAGTGCTTAATTTTCGTGCGAATATAGGGGTGCCCCACAGAGCTGAGCCCCATTGGGTGCCCAACATCCGACCGGTGGTGGTCATATAAATCTGCCCCCCACATGGGGGGCTCAACACGCCCCGATATTGTGGTGGTCCATCACCACCCCCACTTGTGGTGGTCATCAATACTCCCCAACATTGGGGGGGGGTGTCGCATCCCAAATCCAATCAGATTTAGTGGCCGAGATCAACACCTCCCCACATTGTGGTGGTCATCAACACTCCCCACATTGTGGTGGTCATCAATCCACATCTTTATCAAACTCCCAATTGTGGGTGACATCAATATATTACATTAATCAGGAATCATAAAAACTGCCCACATTGTTAATTTTATCAACCGTTTTGCCCCATGCATGAGTGGTTAGGTGATGAACACTCCAAGTTGTGGGAGTATTGATGACCCCACAATGTGGGGTGTGATCACACCCCCACAATGTGGGTGGTCTTAACCCACCACAATGTGGCGGTCATTTAGACCACCCACAATGTGGGGTATCAATACCCCCACAATGTGGGCGGTATGATGACCCCCAATGTGGGGAGGTATCGACCCCCACACATGTGGGGGTCATCATGACCCCACAATGTGGGGTGTCTGAGACCCCCACATTGGGGTGGATCACCCCCACATTGTGGTGGTCTCAATGACCACCACAATTGTGGGGTTGATACCACCACAATTGGGGAGGTGATGCCACCACATGTGGTCATCTATTATTGATGTCATCAACACTCTCCACATTGTGGTGATCATCAACACTCCCCACATTGTGGTGGTCATCAATACTCCCCACATTGTGGTGGTCATCAACACTCCCCACATTGTGGTGATCATCAACAGTCCCCACATTGTGGTGGTCATCAACACTCCCCACATTGTGGTGGTCATCAACACTCCCCACATTGTGGTGGTCATCAACACTCCCCACATTGTGGTGGTCATCAACACTCCCCACATTGTGGTGATCATCAACACTCCCCACATTGTGGTGGTCATCAATACTCCCCACATTGTGGTGGTCATCAACACTCCCCACATTGTGGTGATCATCAACACTCCCCACATTGTGGTGGTCATCAACACTCCCCACATTGTGGTGGTCATCAATACTCCCCACATTGTGGTGATCATCAATACTCCCCACATTGTGGTGGTCATCAACACTCCCCACATTGTGGTGGTCATCAATACTCCCCACATTGTGGTGGTCATCAACACTCCCCACATTGTGGTGGTCATCAACACTCCCCACATTGTGGTGGTCATCAATACTCCCCACAAGCCTTGGAATCTACCCATCCACCTAAGCCCCTCATCATCCCCAAAACGGTAAATAAAATGTTATAAAATGTGTGCTGTTTTTATGATTCCTGATTTAATGTAATATATCTATCTATAGGTTGGAGAAACGGTAAAAACGTGGAAAAATAGTACAGTATGTGGTCGTCTTGGGGATCCTTGCACCAATTTGAATGATTACCGTAAGTTCTATTGTTCGACTATCATGATTTTGGTTATAGCGGCACCAATTTGGCACGATAGTGGAGGGTTGAGTGTATACAGGTAACAGCCTAATTTGTTTTGAAAATGAGAATAGAGAGAGAAGAAGGGATAGAAAAGGGACTGCTGTAACACGCTGCCCTGGTGGGGGCTCTCTGAGTTACTTGAGGTTTCATAAAAGACATATCTGAGTTTTGTTAAATTTGTCCAGCCAGATGATTTGTCCGGGGAATGCGGGGTCCAAGTTAAAAGGATCTGAGTTAGACTGTAGACGAGGGGTTTTACCGTGATGGCTTGTGTTCACGCCTAAAGTGGAAATCTCCCGTTAAAGGAGGGATTTTTATTAACATTTTCATTTTACTATCAAGGAGTAAGTGAAATTAGTCCTTGTAAGAATTAGGATATGGAGAAACAAGATGTGGTAGGCCATCCAGGCCAGGACTCATCCTTGGAAGTGTGATTAAGACATGGCTCTTGTGCAGACATTGTAGACACAAGGTCCACACCTGAGATGCCAATATTTTGGGAAGGGTAGGTTGAAGTCATTAAAAACTGCCTTTTTCACAAACAAGTAGCCAAAACAATTGTTTGGATGGAAATGTCAACAAGGTGGCCGTCATAACAAAGAAGCAATCTCGCCAAATGTATTGCCAAGTCTATCGAGAAATTTATAAGTCCTGCCCAGGTCACCATTCACCTCATCACCGGATGGCGACACACTCACACACAAGTATAGAGTTTCACTTTTCTTTGTCCTTCATCAGTAAACAAGGCCTTGTTGGAGAATATATAAAACTTTGGTAACTTCACCCTCACCGATTAAAAGTCCAGCTTTTCCTATTCACTATCCTTATCATAAATGCAAATATCTTATATTATAGGCCTTTCATTCACTTTTCATATTACAAATGCAACAAAGCAGGACTTACCACTAATGGCTTCCGTATCAATGAGGGGCAAGGCCATCATCACTCCCAGGCCAGAGGACCCTTCAGTCTCCCCCTGCAAGAGTCACCAGGTAAGCTTTGAGTCACCACACTCCCCTGCCACTACTACCACCTAAATGGCTTCTTCCCAAAAAGACAACACATTTTGGAGATAATACAGAAAAGTATTTCATACAATTTCTAATATTCAGTAAAACCTTAATTTAACAGACTAATTCGAGCCCAACCTTACCATCGAGGTGATATTTCAACTTGATCAAATTTTCATTATCATCGTACTATGTATGATTGTAATATCTATTACATTTTTTTGTACAATTTTATGTAATATTTATCAGATAACATTTTTTACAGCAAAAAAGGACTAGCCAAGAGTGAAAAAAAGTAGCAAAAACCCCGCTAGCTGCCAGTCCCCATAAAGAAGACAGTAAAAGAATATATAAAGGGGGGGATCAATTTAGTACGGGAGGTGTCTTGATACTTTTCTCTTGAAAAAATGTACGTCGTAGAAAGGTGGAAAAATAGAAACGGGTAAGAGTTCCAATGTTTACCGGAGCGTATATGCATGCGGAGAGGCCCCAAATGCTTCCCAACTGATGAGGTATTGGAAAGAAAACTTATGAAACTTATTGGTGAGAGAGAGGGTTAAGTATAGATTCAAAAGCTTTAGAAAGGCAGGAAGTTAAAGCTATAGGACAATAGTTGGAAGAATTAGAACGGTCACCCTTCTAAGGAACAGGTTGGATGTGAGCAAACTTCCAGCAAGAAGGAAAGGTGGAAGTAGATAGACAAAGATGGAAAAGTTTGACCAGGCAAGGTGCAAGCACATAAGCACAGTTTTTGAGAACAATAGGAGGGACTCCGTCAGGACCGTAAGCCTACCAAGGATCTAGGCCAGAAAGGGCAAAAAAAACATCATTATGAAGAATCTTAATAACAAGCATAATATAGGCAGAGGGTGGAGGAGAAGGAGGAACAAGCCCTTCATCAACCAGAGTGGAATTTTCAGCAAAGGTTTGAGCGAAGAGTTCAGGGTTAGAAATAGATGAGACAGCTGTAGAGCCATCTGTGTGAAGCATAGGAGGGAAAGATGAAGAAGAAAAATTGCTAGAGATGTTTTTGGCTAGATGCTAGAAGTCACGAGAGGAGTTTGATCCAGAATGATTTTGAAATCCATGAATATAGGAGTTTTGGGTAAGTTGAGGAAAAAAGATTTGGTATGATTACGGGCAGAAATATAAGAGCATGAGTTTCAGGAGATTAAATAAAGTGTGACTCCATAATGGAGTAGTACATCAAGTAAAGTTGCTTTTTTTTCTGGCTGTTATAAATGTTGATTTATATTGGTAAAATTCTGGCATCTAGATCCTTGGTACCAGACTGTCCTAGTGGCTGGTCGCCCCAATGTTTACACATAGAGCTGGCACGTTGCTAAACCTGTAGGAATGACATTACAACACGTGGGGACAGCAGACAGGTCATAGAACCTCTTTAAGGTGTACTGTCCTTGCTTGTCTTCTGTCTAATGAAGGCAAAGGAGCCACCATGCTTAGGTATACAGGGAGGTCCCGTTATACGAGCATTTGGTATACGAGAATCCGATGATACGAGATGTGTAAATTAGGGTCTATTTTCAATATACGATCGAAAATCCAATGATACGGCATTCAAACTGGGGTGAGTAAAATTATCAAGTTCAAAATGCGCACCTTACCACTCCCTGGCTGGACAAAGGGGGATTTGGTTGACCCCAGTGAGGTCACCCCTAGCAATCCGTGACCTGAAGGGTAATTAAGCATATGGCGGGGCCTGACATTTAGGGGTAATTAGCAGGTGTGCGGCCCTAACCTTGGGACCGCAGTCAGGTCACCCCTAGCAAGGCGTGACCTGAAGGGTAATTAAGCATATGGCGCGGCCTGACCTTTAGGGGTAATTAGCAGGTGTGCGGCCCCAACCTTGGGACCACTACACTACCTTCTCTTGTATCACGCGGCGTCCCCTACATTACGTCTTTTTTGCTTGTTATGCATGTTTTATGTTTAATTAATGTGCAGTTATGTTATTTTGTGTGCTATTTTCTCTTTCAGAATGCTTTTTCTACAGAATAGGTAGTACAGTGTGGGTAATATAGACGCTGTGTGTTTGTTGTGTTTGCTATAGTTTATTTTAGCTTGAAAAATGTTGTTGTTGTTGTTTTTTTTTTTTTTTTTTTTTTATAATTGATGGGGTCTTGGAACCAAACCTATATTTTACCATTAGTTATGTGTTTCGTTATACGAGATTTCGCTTTACGAGTATGCCAGGTGGAACCTAACTGCTCGTATCTTCGGGACTTCCCTGTATACTGTAATTGTCCTTAGTTGTCCAGGAGGAAGAAGAGCCACTACATATTTTGGTCCAAAACTTTCCACCAATCCCAGTGGCAACAAAAACTATGTAACTAACAGCTTTCCGTTGTCACGTTTTCAGGAACTGATTGCCAACCTTTGCAAATTTTTGCTAAGTTTTTGCCAGTATGAAATAGCCTTGAGGGTCAAATCTTGTAGGTGAGTGTACATAAACATTAGTAACTAAACTAGTACAAGATTTCATGAAAATTAGTGAAAATAATGATAAAAGAGCCTTCCACTATATCCAGGGCTTTCACTCAACTCTTCTCCATTGTTCCCAACACATTGTTAATGCAATTCAGTTCCATTCTCCCTCTGTCTCCTCTTTGTAACTTTGTTCCCACCAAGCTTACCCTTTAAAGACTACACATCCACTTCACCATCTTTATCATAAGTGTCTTGCCTACACATAGTCCTCCTCTTTCACCATTAAAATGCATTGAAAGCATTACATGTCTAGCACATGCTACATAGAAATGTACTTTAGTTCAAAAGATAAAATTCTCAGCATCAGTTAAGGCAACAGCTCCTAAACTTCTAACTACTTCTGCTCTAACAAAAGAGTTTGCACCTACTCTACCTGTCCTGTTATCTCCTAGAAAAGAAACTCTCACGCACGAACGACTCCTGCAAAGTCAATTAATTTTTTTACATCTCTCAAAAGCCCCTTTACAGTAAAGGACTGGACACTCATACTCCATAGGGTTCTGTAACCTGTTTCTATTGCCAGAACACTTATAATGTATGTACCCTTAAGCCACAGACAGCAGCGAGTGGTTTCCTATATCCATTTGGCAGACTGCACATGTGCACAAGGCTCCATACATTCAATGGTAACAGTGCTACTTCATGATCAATCATTTTCTCAGTATTAACTTTCAGGACCTTCGATTTCACTGCTTCTCTCCTCCACCTAAGCTTTTCTACTGCTTCTCCTGCATTCAAAGCCATAATACAAGATCTGCATACAGCACCTCTCATGGGAGTCCTGTACTAATATCACATGAGAAAGAACCATGATGAACACTAAAGGGCTTGATGCATACTGACATTAACAGGGAATCATCACACAACACCCCATCTGCCCTCACCTAAGGAGGAGCACCTTTGAGCAATCCATCAGTGACATGCAGTTCCTCAATCACCCAGGTCCTCATCAGTCACCTTGACAGCTTTCTAGTCACACAAACAAATCCCTTCTCCACGTCTTTCTTACTCCCAAATAATGAACATTACACGTGTATCTCTCTACCTCGTTTAATTAAGGCCAAACTACATCCAATTTACATCCCTCTTGCCCTGATCCAACCTTCCACTGATCTTTTCTTCATAATCTGGTCCATAGACCACTGTATACTACCTGGACTGTTCACGCGACAATGTTTTGAAATTACAAGCTGCATAGCGGCCTGCGCCCGACAAAGAGATATAGTGGTCTATGGACTATCATATAGACTGGTTTATCAGTATATATGATATACTGTAATCTTTGTAAATGTTTGTTCTATATAATATCAAATAAAAAACAGTAATACACGCTAAAGAAATGCCATTACGAGACTATGAAGAAATATGCATGAACTTAATATTCACTTCACTCTTCGCCATTTAAAACTTTGCTTGTCAACGTTTATCATGAAGGGTATCAATAGAAGCACAATTTTGTTAGCTTTCCATTGATATATTTCGTTATCTGATAAATGAATTAGAACCATGCATAAATTAGCTTTAAATAAATAAATAAAATCATCAATCGGGTAATTTTCCCGATTGATGATGTTATTTATTTACTTACATATTTCGTTTTCTGATAAAGAATTAGCACCATGTATGAATTAGCGTTAACTAAATAAATAACATCATCAATCGGGAAAATTACCAGATTGATGATTTTATTTATTTAGTTAACGCTAATTTATGCATGGGGGTAATTCATTTATCCGAAAACGAAATACATCAATGGAAAGCTAATAAAATCACGCTTCTATTGATACCCTTCATAAAACTTGACTCGCAAAGTTTTAAATGGCGAAGAGTTGAAGTGAATATTAAGTTCATGCATATTTCTTCAGAGTTTCGTAATGGCATTTCTTTAGCGTGTTTTACTGCTTTTTATTTGATAATATTATAGAACAAACATTTACGAAGATTACAGTATATCATATATACTGATAAACCAGTCTATATGATGTGTGTATATATATATATATATATATATATATATATATATATATATATATATATATATATATATATATATATATATTTATGAATCCGAGCGGCCCTCCGACTTCAGGGCAAGTTCAGGCCCATGTGCAACAGGCCGATATTCCGTGCGCAATCCAGCTATACAGTGGTCTATGTCTGGTCTTAAAGTTTCATGGCCCATGAAGCTGAAAAAATAATCTTAGAATCAATACATAGGAGGAAAGGTTAGGAGGCTCACCATGCTGAATTGAGAATGATGGGTTCTGCCCCTGATGGTAGAACGCAGGGAACAAAACTCTTCTGAGGATCCCTCGCTGTCCTCCTGGAGACTCTGAAGATACTGTCTGTTAAGCTGTTCTCTGTGGAGATAAACCATATGTAACACCTCGGTGGCTCTGTTCACACTCTAAGCATAGCGTTGGTTATCAAAATATGACAAAAATAAGACACGAGACCCTTACTATGTGATATCATAATACATGGCAATTACAGTGAACTCTTGATTTTACCAGACTAATGCAAGCCATCCCTTGCCACTACACCAAGGAATTATTGAGATTCAAACCTGTTATTTTCTCCTTATACTAAACCGATGGAAAATTCATTAAACTGAATGATCCCAGTGAACTCCCTGACAGATGCCACATGTCACCATTTCAGTGATACAAAATATGTAATGGACAATTTATATGCTGCAACAAGAGGCAAGTGCATATTTTGACATGTTCTTGTAGGCATGAGTACATAATTAGAATCAACCTTAACTTAGGTATTAAGCTGCTGATGATGAGGAGTCGAGGACTTATTAATTTTGCATCAGACATATACAGCTTCATCCCTGCTGAAGTGAGGTAAGCACCCGTGGGGCAAAATGAGTTATCGTATTCATCAAGTAGTCCAATGCATGGTTGATGTGAAGTAAACGACTCAAAGTGACAGTCCAAAGGAATTATTCATAAGGTTGATATTCACATGAAAAAAAACAGGTTTTTCACACCACAAAAGCGCGTAACAAAAAATCTGCGCTGGAGTGTGGTAAGCGACCAATCAGCGCGCAGTACACTAGGGTCCCGCATAGAATGTTTCCCTTATAGAACGAACGACCTAAAATATTATTCCAAAATTTTTGTTAGGAACGAATGTGATCATATAGAATGATTCCGCCATCAAAGTAGGGCAAATCCGAGGAGTTCTCATATGGAGCGCCAAAATATCGTACAGAACAAAGGTTGTGTGTCCCTGGCATGGGGTGAGGTGGGGCACGGCGGCGGCGTGTCGCCACAGTGGGGTGAGGGTGGCATGAGGTGGGGAACGGCGGTAGCGACAGCGCAGTTCTCATCCATTATTACCAAAAAAAAAACATTCATGTGAAGGATATATGTTGTGATCCATTCACAATATCGTCAGTTATCGGAGTTTATTGATGGCTTTCATTCGACGGTACACTTTCATTGTTGTGGTTTTGTTTACAAGTTGTTGTTGTTTTAGGGCTGCGAGGATCCGTTGGGAAACACTATGAGCCCTGGTGATGTCCTGTGATGATATCACAGGCATGGTAGTTGACCTGTCCTCCACGGGAAGGCACAGGTGAGGCGGATGACAGCGTGTTGTCGTGAGGGGGGGAACACCGCTAGAAGAAAGCTAGAAGTTGTATGATACGCCAAAGAATATGGGAAGAGAAGCAGCAGAAAGACACTTCGGACCACAGCCTACCGAAAAAATCCGTAATTTAACTACCGGCTATCGGTAGAAAATCTGGGGTTTTTTCTAAGAAATTTCCTTCCAAATTCAGGGTGCGTCTTCCAAGATGCAGCGTCTTACAAGCCGTAAAATACGGTATTTTGCGTTCTAATACATGTTAACTATATGAATAGGCTGTTAAGAGTTGCCATTTGTGGGGGGCATTTTGAAACAATGATTGAAAATTTAATGCGAGCAAAACTGATGGAGTTACAGCGAGTTGAAGCAAAAAAAGCAAGACAAAATGTTTATACGTACACTATTTTACTTTCCTTCAATTATTTTAATATTGGTGTAGACTTACTGTAATTTTTTTATGCTCATGATATGCAGCAATGTATCCTGAACACGATAGTAGGCTAAGTTTAACCTAAATATTATCTGGTAGCTTGGTAATATCGGGTAGGAGTACAACATTTCAATGCACTGAAACCTGAAAATCCGCCTACTCTTGTGATACTCAGTCATGACTTTATTTTTTACCCTATTGAGTTACGAATGGTGTGTTATTGTTGAACAATCACTGCCTGATTCACTGATACAAACAAAATAGGCCTATCTTGTGTAAGAGGTGAGTAAAGCAAAGAAATATAAATATTTTTCTGAGGCAACGCAAGGGTTTTGGGTTGCGGCGAAGCAAGATACCACCACCATCACCACCCAGCCCGAGTCCATCAGCCAATCAGCGACGTCCTTACATACTCGGGTAGGCATCGAGCAGCTCCCAAAAATCCAGCTTAAGTGTATAGACTATAGTTACACAAAGCAATACAATGCTTTGTGCAGATCATGTACAGATCACTACTTTCCTGTCTCGCTCGTTTCTTCCTCTGCATTTTCTCAACACATTTGTACACATGCACGCTTAAGTCATATAGCACACCTGGTCATTTTGGCAGCCACTGTGGAGGTGGCCTGGGGCTCAGTCAGATCCAGGGGGCCCTCATCCTCCTCCAAAACACGGTGGCAGCCCAGACCAGCAACAATGGTGTGGTCGTCCATACCAAGGGCTTTGTGGCCTCTAGCCCCCTGAACCTGCATAAAGTGAAAAATTAAAATTTAGCATCAGATAAATATTAGCAGTAACATTAATGAATACTGTTAGCTCAGGAATCTGGATATATCACATACATAAAATCACCACATAATATGTAACCAGGAGCAAAATAAGGTTAGGTTCAAGTGCCCAGTAAAATGAATTAAATATGATTCAACGATAAAATTTTCTGACTAAAGCAATACTGAGGCACAAGATAGCACACAACACTGCTGAAATTTGGGGAAACAATAATGACCTCAATGAAAAAATGCACAGATGACTGTAAAGGCCCTTTCACAGTTCAGTGGGCAGCTGTGGTGATGGAGTATGGTAGCGGGGAATGTGCAGAAAATGATAAAAAAAATATCAAGCGTGGGCACCAAATTGCCTCTCGTTTACCCAGCGCCACTACTCAACAAGGATGGAGTCCGTCGCTGCGCCTAATTTGATCACACTGGAACCACGAGATAACCCTGCATGTACAAATCTTCCATTTGAGTGGATAAAGGAAGAAACATTCAGGTTGATTGAGAAGTACAGGAAGCTGCCCTGTTTGTGGCAAGTTAAAAACGAGGCATTCAAGAACAGAAATCATAAAAATGAAGCTTGTAACAAACTACTCCAACATATAAGAACAATTGCACTCTTGACACAATCAAGAAAAAAAGAAACACCCTATGGTCCCAGGATAGAAAGGGACTTAGGCTGGTGGCTTTTGAAATCAATTGGTTCACTTTGTTCAAGTTCCCTGCATACTTGGTTACAGCTGCCACTTTCATTATTTACGAGTCAGTCTTTGACCCAAATTAGTCTTCTTTCCACCTTTGCACTGTCTTCTATCTATTATTGTACCTGCAGCAAGGATACACAGCAATGCTGTTTTATGCCAGCGAATGGTTTTTGGGGCAATTTTCATAATGCCTATCAGCAGTCGAACAAACAAGGTGCTGAAACTCAGTATCACGCCCCTCCCCAGGCACTGAACAGGGCACTGGGCACAGGAGAGTCAGCATGCATCTATGTCCCTTTTAACGAATGAGTTTTGATCCTAGAAAATTGCGCAGTAAGCAAAAATGTGTTAAACAAATCCAATTTCCCATTGACTCGCATTATATAAGTTGGGATGCAAAAATCACATCCAGACCATTTCATAAAATGCAACTACATTGCATCCTCGTACAACACGGTGGAGGTCCGAGCAACACACTTCATCCACACAAGACTATTCGTATTCATAAAACGCGATCTGGCGATACGAAAGCAAGGCAATTCCGCCCTTACCCGCACTGCACGGTGCTGCACAACACACAACTTGAGTACTTGCTCAGTACTCAGTACTCAGTACTTACTTACCTGTTACAAGTATTTCAAATACAGCTAAGTATTAATTATCCGACCTTGGGGGGACCGAAGGTAGGTCGGATAATTGGAATAGTCGGATGTTCGGATATCACAGTAACCATAAACGTAAGGACAAAATGGTATAGAACATAAAAGATGCAGCTCTTGAAGGCCGATCCAGTGGTATATGCGAAAGTAAAATTCATGCATAAATAAAGCCACAAATCAATGTTTTCTAAAAAACTTAAAAAAACGAAGTAAAATAAATGGCCAAAACAAGACACAATGTGGTGGTGAAAAAAGTCGGTTGTTTGGACAAGTCGGATGTTTGGAGGTCGGATGTTGGGAATTTGGCTGTACCATAAGACATTCAAATCAACTAATCTGTCCTCACGATGTAATGTTTACGTTCTGCCTCTGGAGGCTCAGCAGATTGGCTTCTTATTCTTCTTCTTGTGACCTCTTCTGCTTCGGATCACTTTGTAGGTCGTCTGTCAAGCTCGAGCTCGAGCTTGACACATATCTTTCTTCTATGCCACTCTGTAGCCCTTGCTTTCCCTGCCACCAACAGCGCCATTTATCATCTGCTACCACAGTGTTGATGTATCATTTGCCACCAGGCTGTCACATACGTATCACAAGCTCTTTTCAGTCCTGGAAATTATCACCCATGGCGAATTCATCAAAACGATTTACTAATACATACTATCGCAAGCTAAAAGTTGTACGATCTGCCAAAGAACATGGGAACAGAGCAACAGAAAGATCACCGCCTACCGAGAAAATCGGTAGATTTTACTACCAGTATAAAATCTTTTTTTTTTTTTTTTTTTCATAGAGAAATTTCTTTCCAAACTTTCTCCCACCATTAGAATTAAGGTAAGGGACTAAGATGAGTGCAAGTTTACTATATTTTTGTAATTGTAATGGCAATGTATGTATTGCAATGTGCTAATATGGGGGAAAAAGTAAACAATTTCGGAGGTGTCCACCATAAGTACATTATAACATGGGTTTCTATGATTCGCACAATACGATTTCGTACAACACGGCGTGCTGTGTCGCCCATAAAACCGTGTTGTATGAGGATGCAGTGTATAAATATATTTGTGGGTACCGTAAATTGCGGCGTACAAGTCTACCAGGCGTACTGTGCAGTGGGCACCCTGTATGATACTGTATAAATATGATAATTCTGGTGGCTCAGTACGACAATGTGGCCTACAAAAATTCACAACCCTGGACAATGTACAATGATTCAGATGCGCAGAGACGAGTTTGTGGGCAGTGGAAGAGGTTTGCGCACCCCTCCCTTGTCCCTTACCTACCCTACCCTCTCGAGTCTAGTGTATCACGCGGCGTCCCCAAGAGTACATACAACGTCTTTGTTGCTTGTATGCATTGTGCCTTGTGAGTCTATTTTAGTGATTTGCTGGTTTACTTAATGTGCTTATTGTGACTTATTTGTGCTCTGTCCTACTGTGCTGTCACACTCTTAATTCACTGTGTTTTGTGTGGTGGTGTGGTGGTGTGGTGGTGCGGTGGTGTGGTATATAGAGCCCTATATTTGAGAGTTTGAGAGTTTGAGAGTTTGTTGTGTTTGCTATAGTTTATTTTAGCTTGAAAAACATTTTTTTTTTTTTTTTTCCTTTTCTTTTAATTCATGGGGTCCTGAAACCAAACCTATATTTTACTATTAGTTATGTGTTTCGTTATACGAGATTTCGCTTTACGAGTATGCCAGGTGGAACCTAACTGCTCGTATCTTCGGGACCTCCCTGTATCCTTCACATGAGTTTTTTTTGGTAATAATGGACGAGAACTGCGAGGTCGCTGCCACCGTAACATCGGTCGGGGCTCGCACACTCACAGGGTGTACTGCTACATCTACTATACAATAGGTATAGGTGCAGGAACATCTCTGAGACTATTGAACACTTTCTGCTGCCTCCCGCCAGGTGGCAGCATGCTCAGCGGTCGTATTGTTTACATTTGGACACACGACACTCACGGTTCACCTGCACCGCCTCCGTTAGTCCCCTGACCCCCACTGCCCCTGGTGCAAGAACGTCTCTTGAGACTATTGAACATTTTCTGCTGCCTCCCGCCAGGTGGCAGCATGCTCAGCGGTCGTATTGTTTACATTTGGGCACACAACACTCACGGTTCACCTGCACCGCCTCCGTTAGTCCCCTGACCCCCACTGCCCCTGGTGCAGGAACGTCTCTTGAGACTATTGAACACTTTCTGCTGCCTCCCGCCAGGTGGCAGCATACTCAGCGGTCGTATTGTTTACATTTGGGCACACGACACTCACGGTTCACCTGCACCGCCTCCGTTAGTCCCCTGACCCCCACTGCCCCTGGTGCAGGAACGTCTCTTGAGACTATTGAACACTTTCTGCTGCCTCCCGCCAGGTGGCAGCATGCTCAGCGGACGTAAAAGTCTGCGGCTCGGTAGTTTATATTGGCGGTTGCCGGACAGTAAATACTAGAGTAGGATAAACGTCCGGGGGTGGGTAATGGCATCGGACTGTTGCGATTCCCGGACTTTTGTGGTTCCCGGACCAGTGCTCCCCCCTATTAGTCCGGGAAAACGAGGTTTGTGTGTATATGTTTTGATATGCATGGGTGTGAATGAGTACAAATGTACGGGTATGCACGGGAGGACCGATCGACCAATATCAATTTTTCCCATAGGTTATGTGTTTCACATAGAGCGAATTCACATAAAACTACCTCGTTTATAGACCAATTTCTCGTTTTATGTGGGACCCTAGTGTACTTGTACTCACTAAAACATGGCTAATACTGAAGTCTTGAAATGTAATACTACAGTGGTACCTTGACTTACGAGTTTAATTCGTTCATTGATCGAGCTCGTAACTCAATTTGCTCGTATATCAAATCAATTTTCCCCATTGAAATTAATTGAAATACCATTAATCCGTTCCAGCCCCCAAAAACAACCCCAATTTTTTTACTGTACCTATATGACTGGACTGCACTCACCCTCTGCATTCGCCAGTGTTTACACTCCGTGTATCAGCTGTTGGAAACAGCTGTGGGCGGAACTGCCGCTAAACGTACTGCACTCGCCCTCCGCCATTTGCATTCGCCAGTGTTTATACTCTGTGTATCAGCTGTTGGAAACAGCTGTGGGTGGAACTGCTGCTAAACGTACTGCACTCACCCTCCACCATTTGCATAGCACAGCACAACAGAGATGCTTCCACGGCGAGGTAACCACGTGAAGTGAACGAGTGAGACGCGGGATGCTGGGCGGATGTTGTGGCGTTCGCTACGCCAACTAGCGGCGGCGTATCTGAAGCTCGCTCGTAGTATAAAAAATTTAAAAAATAAAATAAATAAAAAATCGCTCGTAACTCAGATTTTGGCTCGCAATTCAAAGCAAAAAATCGACCGAGCAGCTGCTCGTAACTCGGAAAACTCGTAAGTTGGGGCACTCGTAAGTCAAGGTACCACTGTACTGTACACTGAGCACTCAGGCGTCACTGATACCGTCCTTAGGCAAGGGCTGCGTTAGGCATACAGTATGCCTAGCGCAAGCCCCCGCACTACAGCCCTCTGTGAGGTGGACACTGGATCGCTATAGAGTTGCCAGCTCGCGCCACAATAAGGGTATGTAAACACAGGGCAAAGAAAGCTTCTTCTCTTCTTGCCTCCTTAATATTTAATTTCCTGCTGCTATAACTTCTGCTGCATCAAATACAGGGCCATCAGCAAGTTATTCTGCAACAATAAGAAGAGCCACAGAAAATTTTTGGCAGCTGCAATCTCGGTAGGAATGTTTATTGTGACGCAATCAGTATCGTTCTGTAGGGAGAGTGCGTGGGGGGGGGGGGGGGTTTGACCGCTACTGAACGCAACAGTGGTGTCACTCTGGGGATATGTAAGGTAAGGTCTTCAGTGCTTGAGGTACTTAATGTGTTGGAGGCGATGTGGAGGCTGGCTGACGAAGTGGATGGCACAGATGAGGTGGAAGATGCTGCAGAAAGCTCCGACAATTTGAACAATGTGTGGACAATTCGAACTTCAGTTCGGATTATGGAAAGTGGTTGAAAAATTCGAACTGGGCCTGTAACAGGTTGAATTATCCGAAGTTTGAATTATACGGGTTCAAATTAGAGAGGGTTTACTGTACTTTGGTTTCGGCAGTCTAAATGTAAACAAACCTGCTCTGTGCATACCAAGAAGTTATAAATCAGTTCTTTCATGGATGGACTGTCTTAAAAAATGCATTATATTTGTTAGTTGTTTATAATTTTTTTTTCTATTTTTTATTACCTGTCCCTTTTTTCAAACAACTTTGTGTAACTTCGAGTCTTTTATAAGTCTGATGAGCTTTGGTAAATTTATTTTTGCGTGACTCTGAATTTTTGTTAAGCAAGACTGCGTTAACATAAGGGCACATCAAAGGTGTACCTGTGAACAGCCTTTTACTGAACCACACTCTTTACCTTGCTTCATTACCATGTCTCGATACTTATGTGTAGCATGCTCGGATACCACAGACCTGTGCCCACTGATCGTGTGTAAAAACTCTTTAATAAAATATTCAAATATATTGTAGAACTGGGGTGCGTTTGAGAGGAAGAATTTGAGTGGTGCGAGCCGCTCACTCTCTCTCTCAAACGCCTGTGCGCGACTCGGGCGGGCCGCTTGAGTGACTACCGAGCGGCCAACCCACAGACCTTGGGCGCTCTGCGAGGTGTGACATCATGACAACAACAATGGCCGCCCAAACAGAGACGAATTTGAGACAAATTTATGCTATTCTTGCCGATTACAGTCGAAAGACTACAATGTTATCCCGCAGCATGCATTGACATGCACTGCTAAGTACTGTACTGGACCCTACTTATAATTAATTATGAAATACAGTAAATAGGAGTGATAATTTACGATATTATAGTGGTCCAATGAACAGTGGAGGGAGATAAATTTATTAAATTTATCTCAATCTATCACTGGATAAAATAAATTTATTCAGTTCACAATACATCCCCTTATATAAGCATTAGGCATTTCCTAGTATTTTTTTGGTATATGTGCAGTTTAAACCAATACAAGATCGGTGGTTTTAGATATCCTGAACGTTTCATTCTCATCATAAGGAGTATTTCTAACCCCTACAATAGCCGGCAGGGTATATGAGTCGCTCACTCGCAGATTGTCCTTAGCGCCACCTCGGCCATTTCACGTTTTAGTTTTCACGTTCTTGCCCCATCCCTCCTCTTTCTGGAGTCGTGGTCGGGAGCTGTATTTGAGAATGGCAACGTGGTCGAAAGTCGCATCAAGTACGACACACTTTCATCCCTGTTGACAAGGCCTTTGGGTCGCCCTAGTTTCTTCATCGCAGAGAGCACTATCCACCGCCCAGGTGGTGTGGGTTCAGGGAGCCAATCACCGCCTGGCTATGGTACCACGTGGCCGCCAGCTCAGCCACTCACGGCGTGCGTTGCTCCCACCACGTGTTCTCCCACCACAACACAGAACTCAACAAGACTCTGGGGCAGGACAGGGACAATGATACTCGTGTCATTGCCATGGACCTCCAACAGACACAGCCAATACCTCGTCTCAGCACTAATGTTGCCTCCTATAAGAGGAAAGTATGGCTGTACAATTTCTGCATATCAAACCTCAAGACCGGTGAAAACCAGTTCTTCGTGTGGGATGAGGTGACAGGTGGGCGTGGCTCGGTCGAGGTGGGTTCGTGCATCAAGAAGTGGATCGAGAATGAAGTATTGCTTCGTGGTGATTTTGGCAAACTTGTAATATTCAGTGACAATTGTGGTGGACAGAATAAAAACATTAATATCATGCTCTCCCATCTCTACGAACTGCACAGTCGCCGTATTCAGGAAGTGGTCCATTATTTCCTCATCCCAGGACATAGTTACATGTCGTGTGACAGGGATTTTGGGAACATAGAAAAGCGCTTCAGGGGGGAGGGGAACATCTATGATTTTCAACACTATGTCAAGGTGATTCAGCATTCGGTCCACGCAGGTAACAAGGTCATTCCCATGGTGAAACCAGGACTTTTTGAAATTGGACTTGTTGCAAGGTGTCATAACCCACCGTACACCAGCCAAGCCACTCCTATTCTCTGAATGTCGCCGATTCTGCTTTACTCTAAAATATAGGGAGGGGTATCAGCTGTCTCGAGGCTACGATGGTCCTCTGCATATTCTCAGGCTTATGCCAGGTCAAGCCAAGTATGCTCCATCGGCCTTTAACGTATCATGAGTGCCACTCACCCCCAAGTACCCAGCTTCCATCAAACTTCAAGCTGACAAACTCAAGGACGTCCAAGAACTTCTATCCTACATTCCGCCAAGCCACTCGGAGTATTACAAGGAACTTTTTCGTGGGCAGAGGGACCTCAGTAGAGCAGCTAGACCAGCCTTGGACACTAACTCTGACTCCTCTGATATTGACGACAACCTGCAAGACTATGCAGATGACAGTGACAGCGACAGCGACACTGCCTGACTACTCGGTGAGTATGAATATAAAAATGTAACAATAGAATGGAGTAATAATGCATTTTATCATGTTATTATGTTCATTTAAATTATGTTTTTATTATCTTACCATACTCTTCCATGTCTTATTATATTATTCACTGATAATATTATTTATGTTTTATTGTTATACATTTGCATTTTCTCAACGTTTCTACATTATTGAATTTATGTGGGGTTATAAAATTATGGGATTTTTTCATTCACACTCGTTACTATTAATTACAAGCAATGTATTATTCATTTTTTGTGGTAAATGGCTAGATACTAATTTTCCGAACATTTTGATAACACTGTCACCTCTCTCCTTAATCGGGTCTGATAGTTACAGCGTTTTATAAGTCGCCAAACTTCAGACGCGATTTACTTTTACTTTTATTTTCGGCGCTTCGGACAATCTGCGAGTGAGCGACTCATATGTGCAGTTTCAACCAATACACGATCGCTGGTTAAGTAGGTATTATTCTAGCGTTTACCCATACTCTCCCTCTCCCACAAAGCAAGCTTGGGGACCTGGGGGAATGCGGGATATTTGGCTAGGGTACATAATATGCGTCGCAACCACATAGTTTTTGAGTTAGGGGTGTTGTAAAAATTCCCTAGATCTAGGGAAAATTCTTTGGATTTCTTCCGAGTCCAGAGACTTGTGAACCTGACGATCCTCACATAATGATGACCAAAGTGTCGAGAACCCCCTCAACCCCCTGCTATAGGAGATTAGGTTAAATTTGTTTAGGTTAGGTTATATTTGGTTAGGTTAGGGTAGGTTTGGTTATGTTGTTAAATTTGGTTAGGTTAGGTTAGATTTGGTTAGGTTCACTTAGGTTAGATTTAGTTAGGTAAGCTTAGGTTAGATTTGGTTAGGTTAGTTTATCGGTGGGTCAAGCCCCCCGCTAGGTTAGGTTAATTTTGGTTAGGCAAATTTCTCTAGATTTAAGGAAATTACCCTAGATCTAGGGAATTTTAACCCCCCCTCCCTACACAACTCTTAAATTATGTGTTTCCGACGCATTATTTGTTCCCCACCTGAAAACCCCGCATTCCCACAGGTCCCCAAACTTGTTTGGGGGAAGTGGGAGAGTATGGGCAAACACTAGAATTTTACCATTAAGTATCCTGAACGTTTCGTTCTCATCGCTAAGGAGTATTTATAACCCATACAAAAAATAACACAAGGTGGTCTGGGGGGATGAAACCCCCCTAGTGAGGTAAGGTTGCATAATCAATGCCCAGGTTAGGTTAGTTAACTAGTGGGGGGTTCTGGGGGAGAGCAGCTCCCCCAGTTATGCCAGGAGAGTATTGGTTGAAACTGCACATTTACCGCCGGCAGGAATAAAAACAACAACAACAAGGGGGGTCTGGTGATGAGCAAAACCCCCGGCCTCAGTGAGCTAAGGTTACGTAATCAATGCCCAGGTTAGCTAGGTTAGTTTAGGTATGGATGGTGGAGCCCTGCCAGTTATTTCAGAAGAGTATTGGTCAATAGGAGTATTGGTTGAAAATGCATACATATTTACCATTTCTTTTGCTGTGATTTCAATTATTTATACCTTTTCATTATACAGAAATACTGTATACCCCTTAATCTTAAATACCCCTTCTTCACCCACTAGTTAGGGTAGTTAAGTTATTAGGTAAGAATGGAATTTTATTGGTTATATTTTTACTAGTTAGGATGCATATACAAGGCCCGGACGAGGGTGGCGGAGGAGGTATTTCAGCTCCAGATGTGTAATATGTGGCAGCAATGATATGTGATAATACGATTGATAATTTAATAGACAGCTACTAAACAATCCAGATTTCATTAGTTAGAAAAGCTAGGTTATCTTAGCAATTGATTTAGTTTAGGTAAATTGAATTAGTTAAGTTGAAAATAATAATGTTTGACATAACAAAAATATAAACAATGGGGAGTTCTGTTTCAGAATGTCCTGTTGCTGTAAAAATATGCCTTCAGATTATCTCTATAAGTGGCAGGTTAGCTATATAAATGTGTACATAACTCTATGAGTTAGAGGAGAAAACAACCTGCATATACATAACAGCATTATTTATCACAGTAATCTGACATTACAAGCGAGCATGAAGCATTAGTCAAATCATATTAGCACTGTCATATTTTCATTTCATTTAATTTCATCTGCCTCTTTTCGTCGACAGTTCCAGTTCTTGATCTTGCATGATATTACAGTACACAATATATATATATCTAATAAGCTTTTAACAGTATTTCTAAATTCAGAGATTACATACCAGGTGGTATGGTGGTATCCAACAATGAAATACACTTTATTCTTCATTTTCATTTATTCCAAGTGGAACGGTTACCAAAAATTTCCGCTTCGGCGAGTGTACCACGTCGGCGACAGGTCTCAGTTGGTGTTTCTGCGAAAATTCCTATTGGCGACAGTTCCATAAACCTGTTCACGTATCCCTACACCCTACCGCCAATAACACTATAGTCGCCACTGCACATATATATCGTCAGGCGCCATATATTACGAATTTTATCATCACTACAGATACATAATTGTATGTGCTACTAAAGAGGCATGCACAGTAGTTTATATTAAGTACCTGTCTTCAGTGGCACATACAAGTCTATAGTGATGCTAAAATTAGTAATATTTAGCGCCCGGCGACAAAAGTGCAGTGGCGACTATAGTGTTATTGACGGTAGTTGGTTGACGGTGCCCGAGATTCCTAGCATTTCACCTCTCTCAGCGACAATTACCATTACAACAATAATCAAATAGTCGTCAGGTAGCTACAGCGTACGCCATTACACTTCCGTACTGTGCGTGGGCAGATAGAGGGCAGTAAAGGAAAATGGCGAGGTCAAAAGCCCACAGTCTGAGCTGTGGCGTCGTCGTTTTCATGGTAACGGCGGGGATTTGTTTACATACCACTGTGAGGCGCCCAAAAGCATTTGATAGAGGGGTACAGAAACCTGAACGGCGCAAGCCGCTCAAATTCTTCTTCTCAAATGCAGCCCTGGATGTGGTTATTGATCATTCAATCACAGCCAGTGAATACCCTCGTGGGGTACGTACCAGGGTAATTAATTGTCTACAGTTCATAAGCTTACCCTATTAGTATAATTATTATGTAATCCTTTTTTATTTTATGGGAAAAGAAGCAATTTTTTTTAGCTTGCCCTTTATCTTAAACACAAGTTTTCTTTTACTGTGCTACCCTCAGCAGTTTTCGTTATTAAAGAGAGCCTAACAGTTTACAATTATGGATTCCTATGGCACAGTGAGACACTTCTATAAAATTTGATAGCAATTAGATACCAAAATTAGTTTCCTACATACTTTATAAATAATCTTTAAAAAATCTCCTCCAACCTGAACATTCAGTATCATTGAACCTGAACATTACATCAAGTCTCCTCTTTTTCTTCTTTCTCCCAATGATGGCAACCCCAATTTCTTCGGCCTCTCTTCATAAGTCAGGTCTGACAGGCTGGAAACGATCTTTGTGGCTGCTCTCTGTATTCTTTTTATCTTCTTTACATCCTTCCTCTTATACGGAGACCAAACTACCGTGGTGTACTCCAGTCTAGGGCGTATCATGGCCACAATCAATTTCTTCATCATTTCTTCATCCATATTGATCTTTATTTTTGTTTCTAGGTCCAATCCTCCCTACCTAACTTCTGGTGGACACGGATGAATGATGAGGATATAATTATCTATGTTAATATATGTTAGAAAAATGTTTCTTGCATTATAAATTACTTCCTCACCAATACATGGGCTTATATATAAGTCCAACTGAACAGGAATTATGTGATTCACGGAGAGATGTCACCGAGCGCCTAACTTCTGATCTTTCTATAATTTCTGATTGGGGCAAAGCAAACCTTGTTTTGGTCAATGCCTCAAAAACCCAATTTCTTCACTGCAAAGCAAATCTTGTTTTGGTCAATGCCTCAAAAACCCAATTCCTTCACCTATCTACACGACAAAACCTACCAGATAACTATCCCCTCTTCTTCAATGACACTCAACTGTCTCCTTCTTCTACAATGAACATTCTAGGACTATCCTTTACTAAAAATCTGAACTGGAAATCTCACATCTCATCTCTTGCTAGAACAACTTCTAGGAAGTTAGGTGTCCTGTGGCTTCTGCGTCCATTTTTTTCTCCCTCCCAGTTGCTTGCTCTGTACAGGGGCCTTATCCACCCATGTATGGAGTATGTCTCACATGTTTGGGGGGGATCCACTCATACAGCTCTCCTAAACAGGGTTGAGTCAAAAGCTTTTTGTCTCATCAACTCCTCTCCTCTGACTGACTGTCTTCAATCTTTAAATCACCGCCGCAATGTTGCTTCTCTTGCTATCTTCTACCGTTATTTTCATGCTCACTGTTCTTCTGAACTTGCTAACTGCATGCCTTCCCCCTCCCGTGGCCTTGCTGCACAAGACTTTCTACTCAGTCTCATCCCTATTCTGTCCATCTTCCTAAGGCAAGAGTTAATCAGTATCTTTACTCTTTCATCCCTTTCACTGGTAAGCTCTAGAACACTCTTCTTGTTTAAATTTTTCCACCTTTCTACGACTTAAATCTTTTCAAGAGAAGAGTGACAAGACACCTCCCGAACAAAATTGGCTCACCCCTCTTTCTATATTTTCTTACTGTCTTCTTTATAGGGACTGGAAACTAAGCGGGCTTTGTCTTATAGTACCTCTTTTTTTTGTGCCCTTGGCCAGTCCTTTGTGATGTAAAAAACAAAAAACTTTGCAGCAGTGATTTAAAGATTGAAGACAGTCAGTCAGAGAAGGGAGTTGATGAGATGAAAAGCTTTTGATTCAACCCTGTTTAGGAGAGCTGTGTGAGTGGATCCCCCAAACATGAGAGGCAAGTAAAGAGAGGCAGGAGTGGATCCCCCAAACATGGGAGGCAAGTAAAGAGAGGCAGGAGTGGATCCCCCAAACATGAGAGGCAAGTAAAGAGAGGCACGAGTGGATCCCCCAAACATGAGAGGCAAGTAAAGAGAGGCAGGAGTGGATCCCCCAAACATGGGAGGCAAGTAAAGAGAGGCAGGAGTGGATCCCCCAAACATGAGAGGCAAGTAAAGAGAGGCTGGAGAAGTAAAATTTGAGAAGTTTAACTAAGCTCATGGGTATTATTTGTTTTTTCAACACATCGCTAATTTTTTTACGCGACTATTTCTTTCTGATATATTTCTATGTGCATTTCAATAATCTGATGCTTGTTATTTGGTAAATTATTATATTTTATATTTTTCCAAGGGAGACCCCTACTCTGTACACTGGCATAGGAGGTTTCATGTTTGGTTTGCTTTAGGTTACGTTAGGGATTGTTGGGTTATTGGAGTTCAGTTAGTTATTTTAATCAGGGTTGTTTGATTTAAATCAAGTTGATTTTAATCATGATTTAAATCAAATGATTTTTTTTTTTTAATCACTGATTTAAATCATAACCTTATCATTATTTGAAAACGAGAGGGGAAAGAAGGAAAATGAAGCAAATGGGCTTTATGAACACCTATTTTATCATTGTAGTATAATTATATCATAATGAGACTAAATAGACAAGGAATATTATGTGAAAAGGGGCCCAGAAATCACATGAGGGGTAATGGTTCGTTACAAGCTATCACCCATACTAGGATTGAACCATGACACCTCCTGAGCAATATTAGCCTGGATGACACTTGATATTTTGATTTGGGACCTCACAGTGGGCTATTTTGTGAAAGAGGTCAATCGCGAAATATCTTATTTTCTCGAAAATACTAAAATGTCAATAAAATTACCAATACTGCAGTTACAAACTTCTTTTTTGTGTCAAAATGAGCAGAATAACAAGCCATATTGTAAAAATATTGGTTTATGCTATAGAATTGGGAAATGTTAAAAAGAATGGCAAAAACTACTGTAATGGATTCCTAATCCTTTGAATCCTTTATAAACGATAGACGTATCGACTAGATCTTGTTTATTGTTGCATCTATGATTCGATATCACGTGCATCAGTAATTTTCATCGAGGCCTATTTGGTGAGTTTAACATTTCTATGCCTGCTTCAGAGGCTATTTAAGCTCTTATGTTCATTAATTAGTCATATAACAATCTTGTGTGGCTCGTGATACATGTGTTATGGTATAATTCGTTACTTACGGCTGTTATATGAAAGAGGCTTAGGCTGATGCAATGTGACACTGAAACCGCCGCCATTACTGTGTTTGTTATTGTTTCGTTGCTACGATGATGATTATATAATATTGTTATAACGGTGCTATGGTGATTATAAAATATTTTAAATTAGACACTGCAGTGTTCCTCTGTACTAAACTGCTGTCAGTTGCTACGTCCTACGAATAATGCTGCGCTCGGGAAGATCTTGGAGGATGGAGTAACTGTTGAGGTCCTGCCAAAGTCTTCGCTTACGACATGTTTTATCATAGATGGTCAGGCATTGGTACAAGCCATTGGAAAACCAACGGGGCAAAGTCATTGGAGATCGGGCTGATGTCTTCAATGCATCAGTGTTCAGTCATTTCAATAGCACTGCTCAAGAGTCGATGTGGTTTTCATCGATATCGTATAACATCAATCAAGTCTGGACCCGGGAAAGGAGAGAGGGGCGAGTACTTTTCTACCCGGGCGCAAATGACAGCAGAGAGATTCCCACTCCCTGCCAAATGGAAGCAGTTCATGGACTTACCAGAAAACAAGGCAAATCTTACCAAGTTTCTCAACGATCAAATGATGTTGGAGGCAAAAAAGAGCCGACCCACTTGTGAGTTGATCACTGCAGGTGGGTTTGAGGAAGAAACCAAAGTAGCATAGTCACAGGGGTCTGATGTTGAACAGCTGCAATCATCTCACGAGGAGGCCGATACACGTATAATATTGCATGCTTAGGCGGCCTATATGGATGGATACAAACGGATCATAGTCTCGTGCAGGGACACCGACGAATTGGTACTGCTCACACACTTAGCGGGACAATTAAGTGGAGAGCTCTGGATGAGAACTGGCACAAGGTAGGAACGGCATTATGTGGCTGTGCACGACATACAGTTGACACCGACCATGCAGCATAACATCCTGGTGTACCATGCGGTTACAGGATGTGACACAGTCAGTCAACCAAGTGGACACAGGAAAAAGATGGCATGGAAGGTATTCCAACAACACGGAGCATTGTTTGATGACCTCGGACGTGGCACGCTGTCAGAATCTGCGTTCCGTATACACCCGAACCTGTCTGAAATTCCCAGTCTCTTGCATTCATTTTCAACTAGATTGTAGAAACTGCAAATGACTTCAGGGACACTAGCTGCAATGTTTCTAGCTTTTTCAAGTGTTGATGCCTTTTTCTCAGAAAACAATATCTCTGCATGAAATCGTAGAACCAATCTTCGCCAGGCAATGCAAGCTCTGAGGTCAAACTGAGCTTCAGTCTTTCAAAGCTGAGGTGATCATCTAAGAATTGGTAAAGGCATTTAGTGATCAGTCTTTCCAAGGTTTTGCATGGGATGGGGTTAAGACTAATGGGTTTATAGTTAAGAGGCTTTGTACAGGTGCCTTTCCTATGTATGGGTATAACATGGGAATGTTTCTCCTAGTTAGGAACAATGCCATTGCTGATGGACTTCTTAGAGAGTAAGTAGAAGGGATAGGCCAAGGCTGATGCACATATCTTTAATAGCAGCGAGTGCAAATTCGGCATCAGTTTGGTATTGGGCACTACTGTCTGCGCACACGACTCTGTTGTTTTCTAATATATTTAGATGTGTTTAATGAATTTGACACTTGTTATTGGCAGAAATAAATATATTTTCCAAATTGCGTCAACACCCCGTCCTGTTTCAAAAACTATTTATTCCAGTCAGAAATGGTTAGGCTAGGTTAGAGTACCTTTATAAAGAGTAGTGACAAACTCAATTTATGGGCGCCATCTTGCTGCCAGGGCCTCTCCGTTCACTCTAGACCCGTGGAAGTTCTCAAGGCATGACCCCGCAGTATATCATGTTACACATGTATAAATGATATACTGTTACCTTCGGAAATGTTTGTTCTATAAGATTATCACATAAAACACAGTAAAACACATTAAATAAATGCCATTATCAGAGTCTGAAGAAATATGCATCAACTTAAAATTCACTTAAACTCGTCGTCATTCAAAACTTTGTGAGAAGACTTATAACATGGAACATATCAATAGAAGCAGAATTTTATTAGCTTTCCATTGATATATTTCGTTTTCTGATAAATGAATTAGCACCATGCATAAATTAGCGTTAACTAAATAAATCGCCGCGCCGGCCGCTTTCTCTCTCTCTCTCTGCATATATACATATATATATATATATATATATATATATATATATATATATATATATATATATATATAGAGAGAGAGAGAGAGAGAAGAGAGAGAGAGGAGAGAGGAGAGAGAGAGAGAGAGAGACGAGAGAGGAGAGAGAGAGAGAGAGAGAGAGAGGAGAGAGGAGAGAGGAGAGAGAGAGAGAGAGAGAGAGAGAGAGAGAGAGAGAGAGAGAGAGAGAGAGAGAGAGAGAAGAGAGAGAGAGAGAGAGAGAGAGAGAGATATGAGTGAAAGAGATATATGAGTGAAAGAGAAAGAGATATATGAGTGAAAGAGAGAGATATATATGAGTGAAAGAGAGAGATACGAGTGAGAGAAAAATATGAGTGAAAGAGATATCAATGAAAGAGATATATATGAGTGAAAGAGGAGAGAGATATATGAGTGAAAGAGAGATATGAGTGAGAGAAAGATATGAGTGAAAGAGAGAGATATGAGTGAGAGAAAGATATGAGTGAAAGAGAGAAGAGAGAGATATGAGTGAAAGAGAGAAGAGAGAGATATGAGTGAAAGAGAGAAGAGAGAGATATGAGTGAAAGAGAGAAGAGAGAGATATGAGTGAAAGAGAGAAGAGAGAGATATGAGTGAAAGAGAGAAGAGAGAGATATGAGTGAAAGATAGGAGAGAGATATGAGTGAAAGAGAGAAGAGAAAGATATGAGTGAAAGAGAGCGAGTTACCAAAAAACTTTTTTCTACTTTATATACCCTAATTATATAAAAGAAAAAGTGTATTGGTAATTCTCTCTCTCTTTCACTTATATATATATATATATATATATATATATATATATATATATTATATATATATATATATATATATATATATATATATATATATATATAGGTATATGCAGAGAGAGAGAGGGAGAGAGGGAGAGAGAGAGAGAGAGATAGAGGCGCGGCGATTTCTATAGTTGACGCTAATTTAGGCATGGTGCTAATTCATTTATTGGAAAACGCAATATATCAATGGAAATTAATCAAATTCTGCTTCTATTGATATGTTCCATGTTATAAGTTGTCTCACAAAGTTTTAAATGACGACGAGTTTAAATGAGTTTTAAGTTGCATGCATATTTCTTCAGTCTCATAATGGCATATATTTAATGTGTTTTACTGTGTTTTATGTGATAATCTTATAAAACAAACATTTCCGAAAATAACAGTATATCATTTATGCATGTACAGTCAGCGCCATTGGTTTTCGCGCGAATCATGCTGCGCCAATACCTATGGGCGGAACAAGGCACCCTCCAAAACCTTGGTTCAAATCCGTCAATGATATTGGCGCGTGAGATATAGATAAAGACAGTTGACCTTGAGCTACTCACCAAGTTTGAAAGCATTAGTCAGCCTTGGGCATTGACAGTGAGAGGGTCACGCATCTTTTGTGTTACGTCACGCGAGTTTTTTGTCCTTGACTGTGCATTGCTTTTGTGCCTCGTGTGGGACAATGGGACGAGGGAAAGAGTTGACCAAAGAACAGATCGCAGCTATTAGTTCCCTGATTCTTGTGGGAAAAGATAATAAAGAAATCTCCGCCATAACCAGTTTGGCATTGAGAAGTGTCCAGCGCTGGACGAAAAAGTGCAAGGACGCGGGAGACTGATCCGCCGCTATAAAAGAAGAGGACAGGAAAGGCCCGTTTGACCTCTCAAGAGGACCCTGAAAGTGCTACAGCGCCAAGTGGACCTTGAACCTCGCATCAGTGCAAAGGAACTAAGAAAAAAATTTGAGGCTCCTTCAGGACGTCTCAGTCCGTACTATTCAACGATGCCTCCGTGATCCAGTATCGCACACCACGAAGAAAGCCCATATTAACGACCTTGAAAAGGAAGAAGAGACTACTATTCTGCAAGAAATACCTAGCTTGGAACCAGAGAAGTGGAAGAAAGTGTTGTGGTCTGACGAGGCGACCTTCACAGTGACTGGGAACAGGGGAGGGAAGGTAAGGTTACGTGCCGGCTCGGATCCTTACCACCCCAAGTACACTGAGGGGACCGTGAAACACCCGGATAGTGTCATGGTGTGGGGGGCTTTTGGGTACCCCGGCACTGGGGAGTTAGTGGTGTTACCAAAGAACTTGACGGTAAACAAAGAACGCTACCTGGAGCTTCTCGCCGACCACCTGGAGGACTGTTTCATAGCCTGCCAGAGTGAGATATTTCAGCAGGACGGTGCGCCAGCTCACACAGCCAAATTGTTAAGTTCTTGGTTTGAGTGGGTGGGTGTGGACTATATCAGGGACTGGCCAGGCAATAGTCCCGATTTAAGCCCCATTGAAAATATATGGGTCTTGATGAAACGCCGCCTACGGGGTCGCAACACTTCCACAGTGCCCAAGCTTGTCGCCCAGCTCCACGACATCTGGGCAAACCTGGACCCCTCCCTCCTCCAGAACCTGGCCTTATCTGTACCCAAACATCTCCAGAGCTGCAGGAAGAAGAAGGGCTACCCGACCAAGTACTAGAGGTAAGGTAAGTACCCCATAAATTTTTTTTTTACATTTTTTTATGTAGGCGTACGCTGCGTTGTGAGGCGAAAAATTCTCCGCGCCAATATCAATGGCGCTGACTGTATAACATGATATACTGCGGGGTCATGCCTTGAGAACTTCCGCGGGTCTAGAGTGAAAGGAGAGGCCCTGGCAGCAGGATGGCGCCCAGTAGCGTTTAACATAGGGCCTATGAATGGCGTTACCCTGTTTATCAAGAGACCCTAGGCTAGGTTAGACACAGTTTGATTTAGTAAGATGACATAAAAAACATACATCAATACCACGGCAGTGCAAAACAGAGCGGGATGTTTGTGTGGCGGGCCACCCACAACTGAAAACAAACATTGATTTCCGGCAAAAACAAGAACCAGATTAATTCAAAACGCATCAAAAATATTCAGGTAAATAAAGGGTAAAATTTTAGTCCTTTCCCACCCTAATTAGGGGGGGGGGGGGTTCTAGACCTTCTTGGATCGCTTCAGATACCTTTAAAACGTAATTTTAAAGTGGGGGAAGATGCCCCCTTCAACACCCCAACCTTCCCTCTCCCCTAAACGACCCCCCTTGGACCCCTAATAATTTTTTTTTTAATATTAATAACCTGACCTCACCAATAACCTCCAAGCGAGACTCACCAAATAATTATTTTTACTAACCTAACCTCAAAATAACCTAACCTAGCCTGGTAAAATTCAAGAGTCCTTTCCCACCCTTAGGTCTCGCCCAAGAGGTTATTGGTTAGGTTATAGTGAGGTTAGTATTATTTTGGGGGGGTCCAGGGTGGGGGGCATATCTCCCCGACTTTACAATTACATTTTAGAGGTATCTTAAGGGTCTTGAGAAAATTAAAAAAACAGTAAAATAAATTGGACGGGAAAGGACTCTAGAATTTTACCAAATAAAGTTTCACCCTTAAAATCAGTGGTGCCCAATTACGAAAATTTACCGTAATACTGCAATAACCAGGCCCCATAGCAATATCTGGATAGAGATCTTTTGGTAGGGACTCAATGACATTGATTGCAAACTGGAAGGTAGAGATGGTGCTGGGTGCCTGCTTCCCAAACTTCTTTATGGAGTCATTGTAGGTGGAGAAACATAACTACAGAGATATTGGTAAAGTTTTGGTTTAGCTCATCCTGCTATTTTCATGACCAATCTTCTTATTTTTTTAGATTTTGATGTGTTTTGAATGAATCTGATAACCGTTTATTGACAAAATCGCTATTCCATAAGGATGGGGGACGTCCAATCAATAAGAAATTCCCCTTTGAAAAAAAATATCAGACTAATTCAAAACACATCAAAACATCAGAATTTTTTTTTTCTCACTTGTAATAGATGAAAAGAGAGAAAAATGGCTATTACATTATTGAACACAACAATTTTTGCTTGTCCTTAAACACTAAAACTGCAGTTTGATATTAGTAATGTAACCTGTCCTAACCCCCCAAACCCTCCCCGCGCGTTCACTAACCCAACCTGGACATTGGTTAACTACCCAACCTAACCTAACCACATAACCTAGCCTAACTGTTCAGACTATTGCTGTTATTTCATCCCTGAATGAAGAAACACGGGTGAAAGTTGATTAAATGTATATATTGGGCGCTGTAATATCAAGACCAGGAACTGGAACTGTCGCCAAAAATAGGAACACACGCCGACGTGAAAAAGTGGAACACTCGCCACCATCGGCGAGAATTCCTATCGGCGACAGTTCCAAGTACCTAAAGAATCAAGGGTAAAAATGGACGAGGACTGCACGGTCATTTTTAGAGACACTGACTAAGTTTTCCTTGCCAAAAATTGGTGGTTTTACAGATAGTTCAGTTACAGTTACAGTTTTCAGTTAGTTAGATATTTTTATTTTCCGGAAAACTGATAAAAAAAAAATTTCACTACCAAATCCTAGGGTCGCCATGGTCGTTTCCATTGATAACAAAGTATCATCAGAAAAACACTAAAACTTGGCCTGGACATAATGGTGTCTCAGAAACCAGGGAAGTGACGGATTTGTACGAAAACAAGTGTTGTGCCCCGCAGGACAGCCCGCCAGCCGCCGAATGGTCCGATCTGCCGGGAGGATTATTACCCTAATCTAACCTCCTAACGGCGAGGCTAGGAAAATTTCCAGGTCGGCGAAAGTTCTCGCTTTTGGCGAGAGTTCCTATCGGCGACAGTTCCATAAACCATTCTTTATTTCGCCGAGCCAGCTTAAACATGAAAATACTAGGAATGACGGTATTATTTTACACTAGGACCGAAGTTCCCTACACAATTGGGAGTGTGGTTTCTGTTTACCCTATTGGATTCTAGGAAACATTCTCTCAATGAGCTTCTGTCGCAACTCATTACTTTTGGAAATAATGACATGTTGTTCATAGGAAGGAGAGACAAGTGTTTACGTGCCTCTCACTCTTCTTCCTCTTGTGACCTGCATCGCCTCTGTTCTTCCCTTGCCGCACACTATTTTAATGCAGATTTGGCTTTAGTTAGGTTAAAGCGTAGGATTAGGTTAGGTTAGCGAGTCAAAAGGTGGGGTTAGGTTAGTTCAATTTTCATCTCATATCATCTCCTTCCTATTAAAAAAATCTTATATCTCCGAAAGTAGTGATTTGCGACGAAAGCTCATAGAGAATGTTTCTTAGAATCCAATAAGGTGAACAGAAACCACACTCCCAATTGTGTAGGGAATTTCGGTCCTAGTGTAAAAAGGTAAATTTCTAGTGTTTGCTCATACTCTCCACCTTCCCCCAAACTAGCTTGGGGACCTGTGGGAATGCGGGGTTTTTGGGTGGGGAACAAATAATGCATCGGAAACACATATTTTTGGAGTTCTACAGGGTATACAAAATTCCCTAGAAATAGGGAAACTTACCTAACCAAATTTTACCTGACCTACCCCCTCTGGTAATCTAACCTAACCAAATTGAACCTAACCTAGCCTGGGGGCTCCGCCCCCTCGACCCTCCGCAAATTATAATCTAACCTAACCTCTTAGCAGGGGTGGGTTCTAGACACTATGGTCATCATTCTGTTTGTAAGTTTCGTCAGGTTCACACGTCCTTGGACTTAGAAGAAATCCAATCTATTTTTCCTAAATCAAGTGAATTTTTACAACACCCCTAACTCAAAAACTATGTGGTTGCGACGCATATTTTGGACCCCAGCCAAATATCCCGCATTCCCCCAGGTCCCTAAGCTTGGTTTGGGGGTGAGGGGGTAGTATGGGCAAACACTAGAATAATACCAAACGAAGTAATACCGAGACATCTTACACATGACCCCACCTCAGTGGCAGTGACTGTGCCACCTCTCTTATCAAACTATAGCCGTCTCTTGATCATACCAGGCATTCAATGTGTCGAGTGTAGGTGCTGTGTTGTCAGTACGTGTTGAAGGCTGCAGCGCCCCGGGGTTAGCTAGCCAGCCCTCCACTTTGGTGCTCTGGCCCTGGGACACCACGATTAGGCTGAGTGACAAGCCCCCCCACTCCCCCCATGGATGCAGAGCAGCGTAATACAGTAATAATCCAGCCAACCTTACACCCATAACCCTAGGACAGGGAATATCACCATTAACAACCTATCAATTATTGTTGGTTTAAAGGCCGTTGTGGTGGACTATCGGTTTTAATGTATGATAGTTTTAGAAATATTACGTAGCCACTAGTCTGGTACTGGAGCAGTAACGGGCAGATCTGATCACCTGTTGTCTGCCAGGTTGTGATATTAGGGTAATAACCAGGTCATTCAACAGTTCGGACAGGTAGGGTAAGGTAGAGGCAAAAACACTATATGGACTGAGAAACAACGATCACTGCAGTACCTTTGTTTTCCAGGGTATTCCCTTGTACTGTTGGCCGGCAGATACCGAGGTGTAAGGGACACTATAAGATGATATCACCAGGTAAATACAAGACTTGCCCAGGCCGTTCACTTGCCTCAGTTGAACAAGGTATTGAAACAAGCGAGTGTCGGCGCGCGTACCAGCCAGCAGCAGTTTTCGGCTACCTCTGTCGCCGTCTTTAGTTTCTTTCTTTTTTCTATTGTATTCTTTTCTCATATGACCCAAAATTGATGATCTTATTCTTTATGTTTCCTTCTTTATTGATATTTTTCAAACAAGTATTTTCAAATGATATCTTCTTCCTCGATCTTTTCTTTTCCATTTTATTTCTTTATTTTCTTCTCTTCTTTTCTCTTTTCGGTGAAGATTTGCCCTGGGTACGTCCAATATTTTTCGGAGAAGAAAGGTTCGAAGAAACCCGAAATGGGCTCTGTTTTATTCAAGAGATAGTTTTATACGGGGAAAGTCATATTAAAGTAGTCGTCCAGACCATTTCATCATTCCTGATTTAATGCAGTCAAATCATAGCCATTGACGAGTATATCAACAATACGTCGTCACTTTTTGTATCCAGTCAGCCGTTTTTAAATAATCCGCAATCAAAATCTGCAAATTCCCCGAATTCTCAAAACGCACTCAAGATTTGCAGACGCTCAGGCTCAGGCTCCGTGACGTACCATCAGGGAGGCTCATCTTCCCGCGCTGATCAGAGGCACGTAAACACAGAGATAAATATAATAGTACTTGAAGATATTTGGGTGTTTCTGATAGATTTTTTTTGCTATATGCCACATGCATGCATCCTTTATGGGTGCAGCATGCTTCCTTCCCACACACACGCCTGCACACCGACACCCTTCCCACACACACGCCTGCACACCGACACCCTTCCCACACTCACGCCTCCGTCCCACACACACGCCTTCACACCGACACCCTTCCCACACTCACGCCTGCACACCGACACCCTTCCCACACACACCTCCTTCCCCCACACACGCCTGCACACACGCTTCCTTCCTACACACACGCCTGCACACCGACACCCTTCCCACACACACGCCTGGGAAATACTTTGGAACTCATCCTTCCGGCTTTGACTGAAATGAACTACCGCACTGTATTGTATGCTTATTATACTTCACATCTGTAAAGGTTCCAGCGTGCGCTCAGCCTTGGTTAACCCACACGACCGCTATGAAATATGAGGTGCCTCAAAAAATTCTAAGTCCAGTTAGGTTAGGTTAGGTATACTTTGTGGTTAAGGTTAGGTTAGGTTAGGTATACTTTGTGGTTAAGGTTAGGTTAGGTTAGGTATACTTTGTGGTTAAGGTTAGGTTAGGTATACTTTGTGGTTAAGGTTAGGTTAGGTTAGGTATACTTTGTGGTTAAGGTTAGGTTAGGTTAGGTATACTTTGTGGTTAAGGTTAGGTTAGGTTAGGTATACTTTGTGGTTAAGGTTAGGTTAGGTTAGGTATACTTTGTGGTTAAGGTTAGGTTAGGCTAGGTTAGGTATACTTTGTGGTTAAGGTTAGGTTAGGCTAGGTATACTTTGTGGTTAAGGTTAGGTTAGGTTAGGTATACTTTGTGGTTAAGGTTAGGTTAGGTATACTTTGTGGTTAAGGTTAGGTTAGGTTAGGTATACTTTGTGGTTAAGGTTAGGTTAGGTTAGGTTAGGTTAGGTATACTTTGTGGTTAAGGTTAGGTTAGGTATACTTTGTGGTTAAGGTTAGGTATACTTTGTGGTTAAGGTTAGGTTAGGTATACTTTGTGGTTAAGGTTAGGTTAGGTATACTTTGGGTTAAGGTTAGGTTGGTAGGTATACTTTTGGTTAAGGTTAGGTTAGGTTAGGATACTTTGTGGTTAAGGTTAGGTTAGGTTAGGTATACTTTGTGGTTAAGGTTAGGTTAGGTTAGGTATACTTTGTGGTTAAGGTTAGGTTAGGTATATCTTTGTGGTTAAGTAGGTTTACTGGTAGGTTAGGTGTATACTTTGTGGTTAAGGTTAGGTTAGGTTAGATTTTTACATATAGTGAATTTGATGATTTTTTTTGGGAGCCATAAATCACTTATATTTGCTTCCCCCACCCAAAAACCCCGTATTCCCGCCAGTTCCCAGGCTTGTTGGCTATAGGGGAAGAAAAAAAAGATAGGGGTGAAGGACTTCTTCCAAAGTTTTACCCACGCCTGCACACACGCCTCCTTCCCACACACACGCTTGCATACACGCCTCCTTCCCACACACACGCCTGCACACACGCCTCCTTCCCACACACACGCCTGCAGACACGCTTCCTTCCCACACACACGCCTGCACACCGACACCCTTCCCACACAGACGCCTGCACACACACACGCCTGCACACACGCCTCCTTCCCACACACACGCCTCCTTCCCACACACACGCTTCCTTCCCACACACACGCCTGCACACCGACACCCTTCCCACACACACGCCTGCACACACGTCTGCACACCGACACCCTTCTTACACACACGCCTGCACACACGCCCTCCACACACGTGTGTGTTGTGTGTGTATGTGTGTGTGTGTGCAGGAAGGGTGTTGGTGCGCAGGCGTGTGTGCAGGCGTGTGTGTGGGAAGAGTGTCGGTCACAGCGACAGATTCACTGTCTGACACCGAAGTACAATCGGTCATCATAACATTTGCCGACAGGTGTCAGACAGAGTGTCTGCGGGCGTCCCTGTTCTGACATCATCAATAACAGTCGTAGCCCTGTTGGAGGGAAGATTTTTTTTTTTGCGCGCTTTTTACAAAAGTCGTGTTTTTACGGAAATAAGGCCTGGAAATCAATTATTTTTGGTGGATTAGGTGTTTTGAATGTACAGTCAACATAATTAGGCAAAAAAAAAATGGGTCTGGACGACTACTTTAAAGCCGGCCACACACACACCGGCGCGGCCTGTCCGGCCGACAAAAAGTGGCGGGGCATCGTTCGCCGGACGAGACCCACTCACACACCGGCCGCCTCATGAAAATATACAGTATACGTCGGACCACCATGGTGACAACATGAATCTGCTGTCCGACAATGACTTGTTGGTGATGGCTGCATGTGCAGCCATATATAATACCTATATATAATACGTCATACTATATATAATACGTCATATATAATACCTATATTATCATAAATACAATTATAACTGGTACGATTAGTCATTATCTGGCCGAGCGAGGGGTGGGCCGCGCCGGAAGGCACCCACACACGCAGGCGGCAGGCCGCGCCGGACGGAATTTTCAAGCGTCGACTGATTTTCATCCGGCCGCAGCGACAGGCCCCGCCGGATGAAAAACACCCACACACACACACCGGCCGCCTCTAGCCACGCCCCTTTTCGTCGGCCGGACAGGCCGCACCGGTGTGTGTGTGGCCGGCTTTAATAAGGCGTGTTTTGCGGCGACAGTTCAGAACCAGAATTATACTTTTTGTAGCTCCTCCCACTTTTTTTCTACACTTTTGAGTGCACTACTACGGGACATGATACACTCTCGGCAGTATATTATACTCTTTTCGGTAAACAAAATATACTTCTTTGGGTGTGGGTGGAGCCTTCAAGATCCTGGTGAATCAGAGCGCGCGCATGCATACATTCTTATCTGACATTACCCCGTAAATGTTTATGTTTTCCATTAATTCTCATCTCATTCAGTATTCATAACATAAAGATCATATGCAAATAAAAAAAAATTAAATTAGGCGTAGTTATGATACTTGGATGGCATGTAGTATAGGCTACAGCTACATATGGAAATAGGAGCTCATGAATAATTAAATCCTGCAGCGACATCTGAAATCTTGTCCGCAGACTCGTCAACAGGGGCGTAGTTAGGCCTGGGCATTGGGAGCTGTAGCCCCGAATGTTTTATGAAGAGCCCCGGATCTCAAATATCTTATTTTTTAATTTTTTTTATTTATTATTATATTTCTTTAATCACAAAAATAAGATAAGCTCTCACTGGGCCAACATAAAATTATAGTAAAAAACTAGATATTTGGTTAGATGTAACTTAGAGTAGCTATGCTGATGGCATCCTTTTTATGAGCAGGACATGAGAGAGGTGGAGAGAACAGGAGGAGATGAGGAGTGCATGACAGAGGAGACACCAAAAGACCTTTTGGAGAGGTGAAGAAGAGAATATCAGATGGACAAGACACAGAGTTAACATAGTTTTGTCACAGTTCTAAAGGAGCCCTTGATTAGTCACACAGTAGAACCAATACCTACCAAAAGCTCATAACACCCTTCTTAGGAACAGGTTGGATGTGAGCAAATTTCCAGCAAGAAGGAAAGGTGGAAGTAGATAGACAAAGACGGAAAAGTTTAACCAAACAGGGGGCAAGCACAGAAGCACAGTTTTTGAGAACAATAGGAGGGACTCCGTCAGGACCGTAAGCCTTCCGAGGATCTAGGCCAGAAAGAGCAAAGAAAGAAGCATCAACTGCATCATTACGAAGGATCTTAATGACAGGCATAATATAGTCAGAGGGTGGAGGAGAAGGAGGAACAAGCCCTTCATCAACCAGAGTGAAATTTTTAGCTAAGGTTTGAGTAAAAAGTTCAGCTTTAGAAGTAGACGAGACAGCTGTGGAGCCATCTGGGTGAAGCATAGGAGGGAAAGATGAAGAAGAAAAATTGTTAGAGATGTTTTTTGGCTAGATGCCAGAAGTCACGAGAGGAATTTGATTCAGAAAGATTTTGACATTTTCTATGAATGAAAGAGTTTTTAGTAAGTTGAAGAAAAGATTTGGCATGATTACGGATATAAATATAGTGGGCATGAGTTTCAGGAGATGGATGGTCACTAGAATGTTGCTTCTCTTGCTCTCTTCTACCGTTATTTTCATGATCACTGTTCTTCTGAACTTGCTAACTGCATGCCTCCCCCCCTCCCGCGGCCTCGCTACACAAGACTTTCTACTCATTCTCATCCCTATTCTGTTCATCTTCCTAATGCAAGAGTTAATCAGTATCTTTACTCTTTCATCCCTTTCACTGGTAAACTCTGGAACTCTCTTCCTGTTTCTATTTTTCCACCTTCCTACGACTTAAATTTCTAATTCCTAATTTAAAATTTGCCCTCCTTTCTTTGTTCTCTTACTGTCTTGTATATAGGGACTGACAAGTAAGCTTTTTGTTACTTTTTGTGTACCCTTGGCCAGTCCTTTGTGATGTTAAAAAAATGAAGTTGTTTTAAGACCGAGGTTGGTCAGATTTCAGTATTGAACAAAACATTGGGAATATATACAATCTATATGACTGCTTCAACACGCCAAAGCTCTCTTTTTCCTAGGGTTTTACTCCTACTGATGAAAATAAGAATAATAACGAAGTTGAAACCCTACTCAGATTGTCTTAATTATATTTCAATTTAATGTTTCGAAAGTTATTCTAGGCAAACTACCGTAGCCTTTTGGTAGAGCACAGTGTCTCACATCTTATATTCATTATACTCATAAATAAATTGAAATTTATCCTGTAAAAATTTAAAGACCTCTTGGCTGGGCTAAGCCCCCAATGTTTCAAGATCCTAAATACGCCCCTGCTCGTCAAGCATACAATAGATGTTGATGTTTGAAGAATTTCGTCAGTTATCGACGCAGCTGAGATGGATCTCCACTGTAACCAGACAGCTCTCTCTCAGACTACCCCTAGAGAGCTGTCTGCTAGTGCTTATATAGTACAGGAGCATTAGTAAAAATTTAACGAAAACCTAGAAAAAAATAGTAGAAAGCTGATTTTTTCAGGGGAGCTCCAGAAAACCATAAGTATGTCCACTGTGCAAAGTTCTGCAAATTCAACCTGGTGGCATTTTCAGAATTGAAGATGGCCGCTATAGCAATTTGCGATAAATGGTTAAAATACCAAAATCGGCATAACTGGCAACTTATTACAGTGGACCCATGCCATGTTCATTTTGAGTTAAAATAATTAGCATAAAGTGTAATTACTAGTATATTATAATAATAGTGAGTGATAATTAGCATAAATTATAATCAATAGTATATTATAATAACAATAATAATTATAATAATAATTTTATCGTTTTTCAGGTGCTGTCATGATGGCCGAGTTTTGCAGTATTCCCACATGCGGTAAGCAGATCACATCAGATCGTGCAGAGGTCCATGATAAGGGCCTTGAGGGATCCTACGAGCCAGCATTGAAAGAGAAGATGGTTTGCAGTCTGTATTTGAGAGGAAGAGGTCACAATTGCCAGTCCCAGTCCATGGTAAATGTCGTCGCGAATACATTCGACCATGCAGTATTACTTCTTACAAAAGGAAAAGGGAAGAAGAGCCATTGGACTCTGATTGGGGCACGTACATCATCTTCAAAATTACGTTCAAGAACTCGAGTTTTCAATATAAAGGAAGATTGTCTCTATTGTGCAAAGACTGTAATAGACTACAATGTAGAAACAAAGATACCCCGCAACCGTCGGGTACGGGCACATGATGCTATGACAAAAGCCACCCTTCAAAGCGTAATTGAGAAAGCTGGCGATCGCCATGATGAGTGGGGAGATGCTGTTAGACTTCGCGTATCCAATGAGTTAGATTTTATTGCTGCTGGAAGCAAAGTACCACCATGACTGTCAGGTTCTCTTCTATGCTGGCAAACAATTTCCAAGCGAGAATACCCGTGATGGATATCAACGGGGCCGACCTGTCAATGCCACAAAACACACGGCATTCCAGTAGTTGTGCCAATTTATACGCGACAATGATGAATGTCAATATTCACTTGCAGAACTTATGACTTTGATGGACGACTATTTAGATGGAGAAGAGGGCTACAACCCCAAAAGGCTAGGACAGAAATTGGAGGAAATACTGAATAATATAAATAATTGCAGTACGACACGTTTTTTTAGGAATTCCTTGACGGCGCCTGGCGCTGTGCAGTGCTTCCATTTTAGGGTAAAATACCCTAAACTAGGGTAATCAGACCCCTTCTAGGGTAGCGGTTAGGGTAATTCATAATCTAGGGTAATTCTAGGGTAATCAGGTGTTTGTCAATTTTTTTCAATTCAAATTCAAAGGATTCATTGACGTAAAATACGAAAATTTTCACCAGATGACGAAAATTGGTGAAATTTCTAAGACAAAGTCAGTTGCCAGTTTTATTATTGCAAATGACCCAATCGAAAAGTCTGCACGGAAAATTGAACTTCGTGTGTGTGCTTTTCTATCAGAACATCACTTGCCCATTTCCTTATGTGAACCCTTACTAGACCTCCTAAAAGCCATGTTTCCTGATGCGATGTCTTTAAAAAAAGTAAAACTAGGGAAGCAAAGAGCCTCAAACATAATAAGACAAGTGTTTGGAAAGCATTTTCGATCGGCACTGAACTCTTTGGAATCTTACGTGAAAGGCTTTTTTCTGTAATTATAGATGAGACAACAGACAGGAGTAGCTACAACTAAACAATTGTGCGTATTAGCACAATATTTTGAGAAAGATAAACTTGAAAACTCTTTCGTAGATTTGATAGAGGTTAATGATAGCTCAGCTGTAGGACTGTTCAATGCCATGAAGGAATGTTTCACATAAAAAAAACATTCCTGTTAAAAATATTGTTGGGTTTTGTTTTGACACTACAAAATGTGATGAGTGGGAGCCAACCATTCAGTAGCTACATTGTTAAAAGATATTTGCCTCAAGTCAAAATTGTAAAATGTTCATGGCACATGATTCATCTATTATGAATCATGATTCATGATTCTTTCAAGCATCAAATGCTTGCCTGAAACTCCCAAATTGTTGAAGATTTATGCGTAAAATTTTGCACACTTAATTTAGCCTTAGCTCCAAGAGGCAACATGCATTCAAGAGTTTCAATTTTTTTTTTATATTGAACCTCATAAAATCCTGGCTCCAGGCCAAACCGGGTGGTTGTCTGTACAGGCATGTGTGAAAAGATTGCTAGGTAGACAGTGGGATGCATTGGAGCTTTATTTCAAAAGAATTAACATTTAGTGACCAACACATGTAAATGATATGATTATTACTGCCTTGAAAAACAAGCTTACCCAAGCTATACCTCTAATTTTCTGGATTACAACTTGGTAAGTTCAATAGTTATAATACGTTTTCCAGTCTGAGGCTCCAAATTTTTTCACACTGAAAACTGAGACATGCAAACTCATTCGAAGCTTGTGTACTGACTTCATGGATGTGAGCTTTGTTAAGAATGCTGATATTTCATTACTTAGTCCTGGTCAACATATTTTTTCAAGGTTTTAAATTTCCCTTTTGAGAATGTATATCTAGGAGTGAGTGCATCAGCAACAGTAAGGGATCTAAAACAATGGGGAAACCCAGTAACTAGCGCAGAACTTTCACAGTTTTATAAGTCATGTCAGTCTTCTTGATTGAAGGTGTATCCCAGATTCAGAAAAATATTCACTCAATGACAAAATTCATGAAGTAGTGGCCTGTGTAAAACCTCGTTCTGCATCACTCTGAATCCTCCACCCCTTAGCATTATTTTTTTTTGATGAACTGCCACAATTACCAAGGTATGCCAATAAAAATCTTGTGGATGAAGAATGGAGACTGCACTGTTTAAATTTGAAGAACTTTCTAATCAACTCCACTTCACAAAGTACTGGGAATTGTGCTGAATAAAAAAAATGATGCAGGACTGCCATGTTATCCCAATTTAACCATATAGTCATATCCACCCTCTTCTCACTACCCTTTTCAAATGCAGCGGTTGAGCGTTTTTTTAGCAAACTAAATCTAACTAAAATTAACTTGTCAAAGATCCTCTCTTAAAAATGAAACCCTAAGTGGCTTAATGCATGCAATATATCACATGAAACGCTTGAAAATATCTTCACATAACCTGAACATTGAGGACAATATGCTAAAAGCAATAAAAAATGTAAAAAAAAAAAAAGTGATGAAAACGTGTTCAGAGGTTGCAAATATGTAATATGTATAAATATAAATATGTATATGTACCTGTAAATATGCAAATATGTATATCTATAATAATATACGCGAAAGTGTGTGTGTCTGTGTGTGTGTGTGGGTGTCCGCGATAGGTGCCGCCCCCCGTGGCGCAATCTCATCATATGGCACCGTTTTAGAACCGGGTCGAGCAGGGGAACATTTTAAGCCCACTTATGGGATGATCCGATCATTTTTTATTTTTTTAAATGTTTTTTTAGTAGCCTATTAGCGAGAATTGTGAAAAAAAAAGGTGGGTTGCGAGAATTGAGGAAACCTTGATGTAGGGTGATGGGTGAGTGAATGGGTGGGGTGATGGGTAATGGGTGTGGGGTGATGGGTGAGTGAATGATATAGGGATATAATGATATAGGTAAAATGATACAAGGGATGCGTAACTTTAGTTATGAGAGGAGATTGAAGTTATTAAAATTACACTCACTCGAGAGACGCAGAGTAAGGGGCGATCTGATAGAAGTTTTTAAGTGGATAAAGGGATTTAATAAAGGAGAGGTAGGAAAAGTTCTTACGGCTTTTAACCAGGGTAGAACAAGAAGTAACGGATTCAAGCTGGAAAAGCGTAGATTTAGAAAGGAAATAGGGAAAAACTGGTTCACAAATAGGGTGGTGAATGAGTGGAATGGTCTCAGTAGACAGGTAATTAGTGCGGAGTCATTAGGGAGCTTTAAAGGGGAGCTGGATAGGTTCATGGATGGGGATGAAAGGTGGATGTAGGTAGTGTTAGGTGACAGGAACTACCACGTGTAGGCCTCGCGGCCTCTTGTAGCTTCCTTATTTTCTTATGTTCTTATGTTCTTATGAATGGGTGAGGGGTGATGGGTGAGGGAATAGGTGGGGGGTGATGGGTAATGGGTGAGTGAATGGGTGTGTGGTGATGGGTAATGGATGAGTGTATGGGTGAGGAGTGATGGGTAATGGGTGAGTGAATGGGTGGGGGGTGATGGGTAATGGGTGAGTGAATGGGTTGGGGGTGATGTGAATGGGTTGGCGTTAATACATACATTTCTACAT
>JACEEZ010010565.1:397500-424599 GCA_016584305.1 Chionoecetes opilio
GATAGTCCTAGAATGTTCATTGTAGAAGGAGACAGTTGAGTGTCATTGAAGAAGAGGGGATAGTTATCTGGTAGGTTTTGTCGAGTAGATAGGTGAAGAAATTGGGTATTTGAGGCATTGAACAAAACAAGGTTTGCTTTGCCCCAATCAGAAATTATAGAAAGATAAGAAGTTAGGCGCTCGGTGGCATCTCTCCGTAAATCACTTAGTTCTTGTTGAGTTGGACGTCTAATAAACGACGTTGATAAATGCAGGGTAGAATCATGAGCGTAGGAGTGGATAGGGCTTTGAGTTAGACTTAAAAGATCTTTAATGAATAATAGAAAGAGAGTGGGTGATATGACAGAACCCTGGGGAACACCACTATTGATAGATTTGGGAGAAGAATAATGTCCGTCTACAATAGCTGCAATAGAACGGTTTGAAAGGAAACTTAAGATGAAGGTACAGAGAGAAGGATAGAAACCGAATGACGGTAGTTTTGAAATTAAAGATTTGTGCCAGACTCTATCAAAAGCTTTTGATATGTCAAGGGCAACAGCAAAAGTTTCACCGAAACCCCTAAAGGAGGATGACCAAGATTCAGTTAGGAAAGCTAGAAGATCGCCAGTAGATCGCCCTTTACGGAAACCGTACTGACGATCAGATAGAAGATTGTGAGCAGATAGATGCTTAAGAATCTTCTTATTAAGTATAGATTCAAAAACTTTAGAAAGGCAGGAAGTCAAAGCTATAGGACGGTAGTTTGAAGGATTAGAACGGTCACCCTTCTTAGGAACAGGTTGGATGTGAGCAAACTTCCAGCAAGAAGGAAAGGTGGAAGTAGATAGACAAAGACGGAAAAGTTCGACCAGGCAAGGTGCAAGCACAGAAGCACAGTTTTTGAGAACAATAGGAGGGACTCCGTCAGGACCGTAAGCCTTCCGAGGATCTAGGCCAGAAAGGGCAAAGAAAACATCATTCCGAAGGATTTTAATGACAGGCATAATATAGTGAGAGGGTGGAGGAGAAGGAGGAACAAGCCCTTCATCAACCAGAGTGGAATTTTTAGCCAAGGTTTGAGCGAAGAGTTCAGCTTTAGAAGTAGATGAGACAGCTGTGGAGCCATCTGGGTGAAGCATAGGAGGGAAAAATGAAGAAGAAAAATTGTTAGAGATGTTATTAGCTAGATGCCAGAAGTCACGAGAGGAATTTGAATCAGAAAGATTTTGACATTTTTACATATATTTCTCTCTCTCTCTCTCTCTCTCTCTCTCTCTCTCTCTCTCTCTCTTCTCTCTCTCTCTCTCTCTCTCTCTCTCTCTCTCTCTCTCTCTATATATATATAATATATTTTATATATCTCTCTCTCTCTCTCTCTCTCTCTCTCTCTCTTCTCTCTCTCTCTCTCCTCTCTCTCTCTCTCTCTCTCTATATATATATATATTATATATATATATATATCTCTCTCCTCTCTCTTCTCTCTCTCTCTCTCTCTCTCTCTCTCTCTCTCTCTCTCTCTCTCTCTCTCTCTCTCTCTTCTCTCTCTCTCTCTCTCTCTCTCTCTCTCTCTCTCTCTATATATATATATATATATATATATATATATATATATAATATATACTATATATATATATATATAATATATATATATATATATATATATATATATATATATATATATATATATATATATATATATATATATAATCGAATATCGCGAAATCGAAATCGAAATCGCGCCGATTATTTAGGGTAAAACGTAGGAATTTAGGGTAAAATTGACTTGACTCTAGGGTAAGTTCAGCGGAGCTCATGGAAGGCCTGGCGCTGTGTCTGAGTGAAAATAATCAGTTAGTCGGAAAACGCACGAGTGGGTGGATGTTGTTATGTTGTTCGCCGCAACCTATATCCTTCTACATGGCTGTTCAGTGTTCCACGTACACTAGCATGTAAACTCAATAACGAAAATGTTTTTGTACTTATGAAATAAACAATGTCCGTAGCAATTATGATCCTAGCAATCTCCTTTTCATCGTATTACTGGATAACGACACAGGAATATTTCAGGTTAAATTTTCTAAGCATATTGCATTATATAGTAATGTTTTTATAAGTGTTGAACAGCCCATTAGTCTATTAATCGGCTAATGGGTTGTGCAACACCCCTTAAAACATTACTATATCTGCAATATACTTAGAAAGTATAACCATAAATATTCCTAAATCAGTTAATATAACAGCGGCAAATGGTCATATGCCCTACGGCGGGCCGCTGGGAGCGGCCCGCCGGTGAGCCTCTGAGCAAATTCCCAGCGGCCCTACGTCGTACACTTCCGTCGGGCCGCCGATAAGACATACGGAGGGCCTCCGGAGGCCCTCCGTGTTTGCTGGGTTATAGTTGAGGAGGCGATGGAAATGTTACCCTATGATACTATATAGTCAATAACGAATGTTTAGAAGTTAACTATACCTAGGCAGTCATATTTTCCTGTTATTATTGTGTATCAATTAGATAGAAAGCCTGGAAGTGCAATGAGTCGACGCGTGAAGTCGCAATGTTTTGATTCAATCTTCCCGACACAATCTCCCCCGCCACCACTCCCCGCCGCGGCATGCCGCCTCCACAAATATAACCTATATTGTCGCAACAACAGAAAGATTTCGGCATTCTATATTCTTCGTTTTTCCAAGGCATTGCTTATTGTATTTTGAAAAGCGTTTGCCAGACGCAGCAGTACTGTCTTAGAAAACAGTGTGAACATCACCCCAATAAAACATGCTACAATATACATGTAAAAAAATATTAAGCTTTGATACTCGAGGCGAGTAATTTGCATTAAATTGCTATTATAGAACGTTCCATCGTAATGCATGTCATTCATACAATTAGTAGAACAACAGAAGAACTATATTTTTTGGTATTCAGATGCGGTGCATCAATATTTATCGCGAAATTGATTTATGAAAATATTAGTCGCGGAGCCAAAACACAGTAGACCAACCTTTGAGTTAAAACTGCCAGCGACCACTGGCATTTCTCGAGTTTCAGTTCATTGGAGGCCCTTTGCCCACTTATAAATCCAGCCCTGGCTGAGGCCACCGCCCAAACATGCCAACCATTACTTATCTCGTCGATAGAGTAAACACACTACGTACAACAAGTAGTAAACAAACAGTAGAGCAAACACACAACGTAAACCTTACGTTTTGAGAAGGTAGCGTTTGGGTAACGTTAGGAAAATTCGTAATATATACGTAAATCATACGTTCACTCTTGAAGTGTCTATGTTGTATTTAGGTAGTGTTTGGTTACGTCGCTACGATACGTTTTTTTAACGTAATTAAGACATTATGTAATACGTGTTTCTTCTACTAATATAGTACGTAGTGGTTTTACGTTTCAATTACGTACTTATAACATCATGATGTAACGTGATATTAGAGGATTCAAAACGTTATAAATACATAATGAATACGTGGATACATATGTTAAAGATACGTAAGTATTACTTTAATATGAATTGTGTATGTTGTATTTAGGTAGTGTTTGGTTACGTCGCTACAATACGTTTTTCAACGTAATTAAGACGTTACAGAAATACGTGTTTCTTCTACTAATATTAATAATATATTACATAGTGGTTTTACGTTTCAATTACGTATTTATAACATCATGATGTAACGTGATATTAGAGGATTCAAAATGTTATATATACATAATTAATACGTGGATACATATGTTAAAGATACGTAAGTATAACGTTAATATGACATAAACCGTTATCCACGTGAATTCCAATCGGCGTTATGGTGAAAATCAGGTGACTTATATCAGGTAGATATAGACACGAAATAACGTACAAACTACGTAGAACATTCACGTGACAAAATCACCTTTTTAGCACGTTTATAGCACCTTTAATTAATTGTTTTTATTTACGATTTTGTGACGGAAATACACATGGTTTACATGCAAATTAAGGTTGCTTGATGAAGACATTTAATTTGAAGTAAATAGTAAATTTCAGGCAGGGCTCTAAGGTAATTATGCATGTACTGTTTCTTATTATAGTCTACGTAGAAACATTTTCTATTAGGTTCATATTAGAGAAAATGTTAATTAATACGGTGTACTATTATAAATTCTGGTAAATCAAATTGTTTTATTTGTTATGCTTATTTCAATCAAATGTAATGATTTCAAACTTTTAAACGGTAAACTTAAAATATATTCAAAACTATAATCAATAAAAAAGTCACATACATGATATTATGGGATATTGGGACTACTTAGACTTTAATTTTTGTAGGATTCAAATATATCTGAAGGAGTATATATTTTCACATTGACACGAGACTCACCATCACCACGCCTCCACGCGACCCTCCCGTAGCTTGACGGGATACTCTCCTCACCGGCGGGCTGATGCCCGCATTGTACTTTTTTGCTACTGTATTTAGGGTTGTGCGGTATCAAGAAAATACCGGTATTGCCGATACCGGTTTACGGGAATAATACCGGTACGTCCTCACACCGGTATCAGTTACGATACCGGTATACCGATATCGTGCCCAAAAAACGGTATTATCGGTATCGGTATTTGATTTTATCGTGTTTTTTTACTTGTCCATTCTCAGACAATTATTAACCTCTACAGCATCGACCCCCCTAAAGTAAAGTTTCCTATAGCTTCGGCCATTTTTTTTTTTTACAATTCTTAACCCCTACCGTACAGCATAGACTCCCCTAAAATAAAGTTTCCTGTGGCGTCGGCCAGTGGCGGATTTAAGGGGGGACCGAGTAGACCATGGCCTAGGCCCCGCTCCCGCAAGGGCCCCGCACCCAGAGGAAAAAATATGTTTTCAATGAAAATCTGAATGCTGGACATTTCTTATTTGCTCGAACACTGTTATATTGCATGTACCATAATTTGCCACAAATTAGTACCAACATAGTGTAAAATATGGGTGGAAAAAGTTTCAATTAAACTAATATGAAATCTGAATCACATTTGGTAAAATTCTAGAGCCCTTTCCCGCCCTTATTAGTGGTTTTATTTTATCCAAACCTTCACAAATCCCTTCAGATACCTCTAAAACGTAATAATAAAGTGGGAGAGAGATTAAAAGATAAATTACTAACCTAACCTAACCTAACCTGGTAAACTTGTAGTCCTTTCCCACCCTTAGATCTCGTTAGGAGGTTATTGGTTAGGTTGTAGTGAGGTTAGGTTAGAATTTTTTTTTGGGTCGGGGGTCCAGGGCGGGAGTAATGTAGGGGGGAGGGGGCGTTGAAGGTGGCATCTCTTCCCCACTTTATAATTACGTTTTAGAGGTATCTGAAGGGGTCTGTGAAGGACTGGAGAAAAAAAAAAACACTAATAAGGGCGGGAAAGGACTCTAGAATTTTACCCCACATTTCATTCAGGGCCCCGCACTCTTACCGGCCTAGGGCCCCGCACACCATAAATCCACCCCTAGCGTCGGCCATCTTTTTTTTTACAATTCGTAACCCCTACCGTACAGCATAGACCCCCCTAAAATAAAGTTTTATGTGGCGTAGGCCATTTCTTTTTTTGTATCAGTAATTAGTATGTATAATGTAACCTCTAAATAAGGAAAATAACAATAATTTGATTCAAATTTCCTTTTAACATTTATTTTTGGACAAAGAGTTCCTGAGATTCCTGGGAAAGACAGTTTAGATAGATATAGCCAGAGCTGGGCAGTATTTGAATACATTTGTATTTAAATACATTTGTGTATTAAGAAATCTATTTATAAATACATTAGTTTTATGTATTTAAATACAGTAATTAAATACGTTAATGAGTATTTAAATATATTGTATTTATATACATATAATATAAACATTTAAATACTATTTTATTCGATTTATTTATTTTTATCAGTTAATTTGGCCATAAACCCGCCCAACTATCTGGCAATCCTGATGTTACAGTGAACCAGTGTTTCCACTTTCAGGAAATTTCCTTATTTTAAGAAAATTTAGGCCTGAGAAGGAAACTTCTAAGGAAACGCAAAATCTAAGGAAATCCTAAGGAAATATTTTCTATAAGACATTTCAAGAGATATGTAGATTAAGATTAAATAGACAGGTGAGATGATAATATTAACACATTTTATTTGCCTTTGACAAAATGACCAAAAAACAAATTCTCGGTCCTAATTTCTAATCATATTCATATCTATAGCATTTACCACAGCAAGAATATTGGGGAATGGGGAGGAGGGATCGAGGTGGAGCAAAGATGGTGGTTGGCGACGGGCTAATGTGGACCGCGAGACAGGGGGGTAGAGCTCGAGATCTCCAATGACTCTGCACTAACTACCTGTCTACTGAATCCATTCCAATTATTCATCACCATATTTGTGAACCAGTTTTTCCCTATTTCCTTTCTAAATCTACGCCCTTCCAGCTTGAATCCATTACTTCTTGTTCTACCCTGGTTAATAGCCGTAAAAACTTTTCTTACCTCTCCTTTATTAAATCCCTTTATCCACTTAAAAACTTCTATCAGATTGCCCCTTACTCGATCTGCGTCTCTCTCTCGAGTTATCTGGTGTTAAGACCACACATTAGATCCATTTCAGTATTTCCTTCTTGGTATTATAAGTTTTCTCACACCAACATACATGACACTCATTCTTATCTCCCCTTCCCTCCTTGTTCCTTCCCTCACCCCACCACGCCTTGCTCCAGTGATGGGTGAGGATAGGTAGGGGGAGGGAGGGAGAAGATATCGAGGGTGTGACTCGAAAGGGGGGTAGTAGGGGTTGAAATATTGGAATAGTGACGACTGAAACTGTTATAATACACCTTATATAATATGTATGAAAAAAAAAAAAAAAAAAAAAAAAAAAAAAAAAAAAAAAAAAAAAATATATATATATATATATATATATATATATAATATATATATATATATATATATATATATATTATATATATATATATATATATATATATATATAATCATTATTGTTTTTTTTTTCATTTTTATTATCTTATTGATAATTATTACAATTTCTTATTAATATTGCTATGCTAATATTTCATTATTACAATTGCTATCATTGTTATCATCATACTACCATAGATAGTAGTGTGTGTGTGTGTGTGTGTGTGTGTGTGTGTGTGTGTGTGTGTGTGTGTGTGTGTGTGTGTGTGTGTACTGTGTGTGCATGTGTGTGTGTGTGTGTGTGTGTGTGGTGTGGTGTGTGTGTGTGTGTGTGTGTGTGTGTGTGTGTGTGTGTTGTGCATCTAGATAGTATGATGCATATCATCAGTATCAGTATCTTTATTATTATCATTATGATCATTATCAATATTATTATTATTATTATTATCATTATTATTATTATTATTATTATTATCATTATTATTATAATTTTTATTATTATTATCATTATTGTTATCAATGTTATTGTTAGTACCACTATTATTGTTATGATTATTTTATCTGAGTTATTATTATTATTATTATAACTTATTATTATCATTAATACCATTGACATTATCATTATTATTATTATTATTATTATTATTACATATATGTATTGTTGTTTTTATTATTATAATCATTATCATCATTTATTTTTAATTATTATTATTGTTATTATTCAAAGGCGCAGACGGAGACACGTGAAACGCGATTTTCTTCAAAATAAATGGTAAAGCCCTCTTCACACATTCCATAATGGAACCACGAGCGCGCCAACAATACAATGCGCAGCGCCGTCATGGTCCTGGGTATGGGTCCATCGTGAACGATCGTGACGCTCGTGACGCGCTCTGCCGAGGCCACGAAAAGTTAATGCGTGCACTAAAGAATCGGGAAGCTCCCCGCTTTTTGTACCCAACGCAGCGCTATCGTAAGTCTATCGTGACGCTATCGCAGCTTCGTGACTCTATCGTGATCGTCGTATGTCTATCGTGACGATAAAAAAACGTTACGCGCGCCTTCAACCCACCTTCCCCTCCTTTTTTGCACCCCTTTCCGCCTTCTCCCCCCTTTCTCATTCACCTCCACCCTCCTCTGACTCCCTACCCCCCTACTCCCTCACCACATGGTGACACCCCCCCTCGACTCCCTACCCCCTACTCCCTCACCACTGGGTGACACCCCCACCCCCCCTTTTAACCACTCACATCGCCAACAACAACAACGCCTTCTACATCCTCAACTCCCCTCTCCCCCATTTCCCCACCCACACCAACACCCCCTTCTTTATTACAACCCCTCTCCCCCATTTCCCCCCCTTCTCCACACCAACCCCCACCCGTTTCTCCCACCTTCATCTCTAGCCCCCCTTCCTTCTCCATCACCATGGCAACATACACCCACGTGTGAGGCATGTTGCTAACTCTTGACGCTATCGTGATACGTTCATGGCGCCTTCATGGCACTGTCGTGGTTATCGTAGCTCTATCGTGACGACAAAATGACCGTTGATTTTCCATTCGTGACGTAGTCTTACAGCTGTCATGACTCCATCGTGACCATCTTACGACCGTCATGACACATACGTACAGGCAGCGTGACATTGTTGTGAGGCTATCGTGGTCTGCGTTTATCGTGGTCAAATTTCACGATAGCGGCAATAATCAAATTGGTGGCGCTATCGTGGTTCGATTATGGAATGTGTGAAGGGAGCTTAAAGAAAAATACGAGGAGTCAGTCATAATTGAGGTGTGAACTCTCCGACACACACACACACACACACACACACACACACACACACACACACACACACATAAGTACCCGTGAGGGTAGTCCGTAGTGTAGGGGAAGCACGCTTGGTTCACAACCGAGAAGCCAAAACTAAGCACTAAGGATGAATGATAAAAATGTTGATATGGAGACGGGGCCATACGAGCGATGCTCAGGCCCTGTAAAATACAACTAGATGAATACAACTAGATGAATACACACATACACACACACATACACACACACAGTCACACACACACATATCTTTGCATTAATTATATTAATAATAAAATAATAATAATAATTTGGATGATAATAATAATAACAATAATGGAAATAATGATGCCATTATTAACCATAATAATAGTAGACTAAGAATAATGATAATAATAATAATAATAATAATAATAATAATAATAATGATAATAATAATAATAACAATATTGAAAATGTGAGCTAGGTTAGATTTGTATAGTGACGCCTGTGTGATATGTAATGATCCGTTTTCTGTGATGGTCTGCCCTCAGGGGTAGAGGGAGGGCGGGAGGTTTCACAGAGCGGCATTGTCAGCTGAGCTGCAATCGGCCAATGATAACACGCGCCTCAGATTCTGAGGCTCTGAGCCAATGAGCGTTACGCTACCATACGTGTCTCGGCAGTCGGAGTAGTCACTAGTCAGTTCTTGGTCTTGGTACTAGTCAGGAGTCTGTTTCGAGTAAAAAAAAGAGAGAAAAAAACATAATACCGAAATCCAATACCGACCAAATAATATACCGATACTGGTATACCGATGCAATACTAATACCGATACCAGTATACCGGAAAATATAAATACCGGTAATACCGGTGCTAAAATACCGGTATATCGGTATACCGGATACCGGTGCACATCCCTACTGTATATGTATTTCTGTACATGCTTGCTTGTATTGTATATATAATTATATATGTCCTGTATGTCTAATTGTACAATAAACCTTTACAAACAAACAAACAACACGAGGATCATTAAATAAAAGCTAACCTACTGTGGCAAGACATAATGATCACCTCATAAATGGGGCAGGCACTATAGTGAGGAGTCTTTACTGGTGGGCTGGTGCACGCTATGTACAAATTACTCGCTGTATAATTATTTACACAACTATACATCTTCCAACTCGCAGGAGCTGTATAGCAAGAACTGTTGCAGAAAGGAAGGCTAATATGGTACGTACTACCAGGAAGGTTGTGGCAATGTGCTCGCTGAAGGTAGTATTAACATAGCAAAAACGAAGTGGTAGCAAATAGGTTGTGAAAAGGTGATGGAACGTGTTAAAAAGGCAGTACAAACGTTTTTGAAACGTGCAAATGGTTCCCAAAGTGTTGTAGAAAGGTTGTCAGTTACGTAGTGAAATACGTAGTTAAGACGCACCTGGGCGTCCACACAAATTCGTATTAGTTACGTATTTTTGCTACGTAATAGTTACAAAACCGCTACCTTTATACTACGTAGAAAATACGTAAGTGTGTTAGCTGGGGTGCACGCGTAGCTAATGCTTCTCAAATAAACATGATTAAACGCTATTATTAGCTATGTGGGAAAAATTTCAAAATTGTTAAATGCTATTGCAAGAGGTATCAGTGGAAAGGTCTTGAAACAAACTTTCCAATGACACCAAGATGACCCTCCTAGGACCTAAAATAAGAAAGTTACATCAAATAGAAGTTCGCCGTTTGGGCATATTTTTGTCTTATAAAACAATAGGATTATTGTGACCGATAAAAATTTGGTATAATGAACACTCAGCCAAGAACACTCAGGTTAGGTTAGGTTTCATTAAAACATATAAGGTTAGGTTAGGTTTCATTTTTTTTTTCATTTTTTTTTTTTTTCCATTTTTTTTTTTCATTTTTTTTTTTGGTTTGCGCAAAATAAAACTAGCACCATTAGAACAAGCACCTATTGTAGGTCAAGAAAAAGTAGTTGGTGTCTCTGAAAACGAACGTGAAACTCTCCTCCATAATTACCAAACAAACAAACAGAACGAACGAACAACGAAATGAAAAACAATGCATTGACATCGATTACAGATAGCCTGATAAAATTGTTGCTACTCGATAAAAACTTATCAAATTCGACATATAGACGGGCAAATAACTAAAGAAACTTATTTGATTAGTTTCAAGATTAATTTCACTCGCCTTCAGCAAAATTGACGAGCGTTTTGGCGACCTGTCACGAAACACATCTCCATTTCCGCGGAATATACGTGATTTCAGAAATGTTCCGAGAATTTTCGAGAATTGTTTCTGCAACGAGTTGAGGGGTCAATGTGTGTACTACGTCATCAAATCATGTGTAAGCTCGTGCAATCACAGGAAAACACACAAAAAACTGATTTCTTAGGGGGTTCACAACACAACTTTTGCGCTAAATTTTGCCAATTTCGATGAAAAGAAAACGGGGCTGAGCTGAAATGTTGACAAAGTTGTCAAGCGTGAAATCGGAGAATATGCACATACCTACTATTATGCATAGCGCGCACACACTGCGAGTTCTTGGGTGTGGCCTCACTCTTGTCTTGCTACCTGGCTCTCCAACACGCACACGTTATAAGCTTGCTGGGAGTGCCTTCTCTTTTGTCCGATAGGGGGTCCAATTCCTATCAGTTTCATAAAATCAATACAAGTTAATCTCAGGACAATATATATATGACTGTAGACTGGCCAGATTTGGTAGAGTTGCAACGTTGCAGGTTATCTTGGCCAGCTAAGGGTGGCACCGTCATTACCTTTGTACCTTAGTATTGACGTGGAGCAGGGCAGCGCAAGTTCCTCTGTGGTCCACTGCCACAAAAAATATATGGGTATTACCTTCCCGCTAAAAGTTTGACTATTGTGCCGTCGTGCGCTGTCAACGTATGTGCGCTGTCAATGTGGAGCAAGGGGATGACCGCTCAAACAACTGTAGTAGTGCGTGTTCTGCGTGTTGTCTTGAAATGCATCAGAGTGCTGGGAAGCTTCCCTTACTCCTGGGACGACACGCCCCTCCCAACCATAACCACACCACCAGACCAGGATCAAGGAGGTTCCTCTCGCACACATGGTAGCGCAGCGAAAGAAGGCTGCGTGTCCTGTGCATGTTGGGCGACGAAGATAAACGATTCGTTCTGCCAGCAGCTGTGTCCCAGGCTAAGGCGCACCAGGATCCAGAAAGTATGGGCGGCGGCCATGGGTCTAATTTACTTGCTAATTGCTGGCATCAGCTCTTATTGGTTCCTCCAATCACACATTCCCCAAGAGAAGCCTGCTCAGGACACCATTTTCTACATTGTGAAAGGAGTCTCGAACGTCGTGTTTGCATCCTTAACGTTTCATCTGGTGGCGAGGTCTGGACGTCTGGCGTCTCTAGTGAGCCAGCTGGACACATTGCCAACAGGACTGTCCCTGCACACATGGGCCTCCGTCCGCATCAGCCGCATTATTCCGTTGTTAATAATGCTCTTGGCAACCAGCAGCTATACTTTAACATTATTGCCGCAGCACATATCGCAATCCCAGGCTGACCACTTATCTATAGATGTAATCAGCTATTTAGGGAGCTACGTGCTAACTTTCTTATTTTTAACGCTTTACAATTCTTTACTGCATCTGTTGAGCGTGGTGCTGGCCGCTCACGTGCGGAACCTGCAAGCCATCTTGGAGAACATGAGGGAAAGAAGGGGCGTGGAGAGCGTGGCTCAGGTGGCTGGCCCGGTAGTGTGTGACCTGCGGCACGCCCAGACTTTGCTAAACAACTACTTTGGTCTACCGATCCTGATGGTTATGGCAGAAATGATTATCGGAGCCATTTCAAATGTCTACGCTATTTTCACGAACAGAAATTATGGCATCCACAACATCATATACTCCCTTAACGACTTCTTGAACCTGCTGTACCTATGCTATGCCCCGGGTCTGCTTCACGACCAGGTGAGGGAGACGGTGTGGTGTTGGGTGCACCTCATTGTTTCGAAAGGTTTACTCTTAATTCAGTATATAGTTCATACGTTCTGCTTCCCACAGCATACTCTCCTTCTCTCTCTCTCTCTCTCTCTCTCTCTCTCTCTCTCTCTCTCTCTCTCTCTCTCTCTGGCATCAAGTATGGTAAGCACACAATATTCTTGCACAGGTGCCTCCTTGATTACAAAAAACAAGTCTACTAACACTCACGCAAACAGAAGAATTGGACACTTGGATGGGACACGAACACGAGACTCAAGTGTATCCTACGAACGACAGGAGGGCAGGTGGCGTGGCCCAAGGGTGGGCGACGCTGCAGTGTCAGCGAAAAAAGGATGATGCCGGAACTAGACATGTTTGTTTGTTTGTTTAGAGGATAATTCCTCAGAGCCGTAGTGATCTACCGCTGCAGCTTAGTGTTGGCCGAAGCCACCACCCCGGAAGGGGGGTCACAAACCCCCGGCTAACACCCGGTACCCATTCACTGCTGGGTGGACAGGGGCTCGGGTTTTAAGAAAGACCACCCATCTGTCTTCGCTCCGCCCGGGGATCGAACCCGGGATTTCTCGGTTGTGAGCCGAGCGTGCTGACCACTACACTACGGAGTATCCTACGGAGTACGGAGTACATGTACGCAGTACATGTGAAAGTTGTACTACGAATTGTACGAACTGAATATGAAATACAATTTCAAATAAACGTTCTTAGGATAATAATCAAATCTAAGAATTACACATTCTTAATCTTGAAGCTCGTATATCTTTATTTTTTTGCTATACCCTACTCGAAGAAAAATAAAAATAAACTGACGAAATGGAAGCATCATTTTTTCAATAAGACTGTTTTGGTTAAGGACTGCAGCAATTGGAGAGAACTGAAACTCGAGAAATGCCAGTGGTCGCTGGCAGTTTTAACTCAAAGGTGGTCTACTGTGTTTTCCCTCCGCGACTAATATTTTTCATAAATCAATTTCGCAATAAATATTGATGCACCGCATCTGAATACTAAAAAAGAACGTTCTTCTGTTGTTCTAGTAAGTGTATGCATGACATGCATTACGATTGAACGTTCTAAGATAGCAATTTAATGCAAATTACTCGCCTCGAGTAGCAAAGCTTAATATATTTTTTACATGTATATTGTGGCATGTAAAATTTGGGCGATGTTCACACTGTTTTCTAAGACAGTACTGCTGCGTCTGGCAAACGCTTGTCAAAATACAATAAGCAATGCCTTGGAAAAACGAAGAATAAAGAATGCCGAAATCGGCTTGTTGCTGCGACAATGTAGGTTATAATTGTGGAGGCGACACGCCGCGGCGGGGAGTGGTGGCGGGGAGATTGTGGCGGGGAGATTGAATCAAAACATTGCTACTTCACGCGTCGACTCATTGCACTTCCAGGCTTTCTATCTGATTGATACACAATAATAACAGGAACATATGACTGCCTAGGTATAGATAACTTCTAAACATACGTTATTGACTGTATAATATCATAGAGTAACATTTACCTCGCCTCCTCAACTATAACCTACTTGGTTATTTGGTTAAATACATGTTTTACAGAATCAGGCTTCTATACAATATACATATAGAAGAAAATCGTTCTTAAAATTATACTTTTGTGTTTTAAGTGCAGTGGAATAAGCCCATATTTTTCTTTCAAGTTGACCAACTTTTCACCAAATTGTGAGTTAAAACTGCCAGCGACCACTGGCATTTCGAGGTTGCAGTTCTCTCTAATTAGAGAGAACTGCAACTCCGAAATGCCAGTGGTCGCTGGCAGTTTTAACTCACAATTTGGTGAAAAGTTGGTCAACTTGAAAGAAAAATATGGGCTTATTCCACTGCACTTAAAACACAAAAGTATAATTTTAAGAACGATTTTCTTCTATATGTATATTGTATAGAAGCCTGATTCTGTAAAACATGTATTTAACCAAATAACCAAGTAGGTTATAGTTGAGGAGGCGAGGTAAATGTTACTCTATTATATTATACAGTCAATAACGTATGTTTAGAAGTTATCTATACCTAGGCAGTCATATGTTCCTGTTATTATTGTGTATCAATCAGATAGAAAGCCTGGAAGTGCAATGAGTCGACGCGTGAAGTAGCAATGTTTTGATTCAATCTCCCCGCCACAATCTCCCCGCCACCACTCCCCGCCGCGGCGTGTCGCCTCCACAATTATAACCTACATTGTCGCAGCAACAAGCCGATTTCGGCATTCTTTATTCTTCGTTTTTCCAAGGCATTGCTTATTGTATTTTGACAAGCGTTTGCCAGACGCAGCAGTACTGTCTTAGAAAACAGTGTGAACATCGCCCAAATTTTACATGCCACAATATACATGTAAAAAATATATTAAGCTTTGCTACTCGAGGCGAGTAATTTGCATTAAATTGCTATCTTAGAACGTTCAATCGTAATGCATGTCATGCATACACTTACTAGAACAACAGAAGAACGTTTTTTTTTAGTATTCAGATGCGGTGCATCAATATTTATCGCGAAATTGATTTATGAAAAATATTAGTCGCGGAGGGAAAACACAGTAGACCAACCTTTGAGTTAAAACTGCCAGCGACCACTGGCATTTCTCGAGTTTCAGTTCTCTCCAATTACCACGGTATTAAATTGCTCAGCGTGCCAGGCAATGTGCTCGCCCATCTATTGCTGACACGGATCCGCAGCCACCTGCTGAAGCATCAGAAACCTCAGCAGTCTGGGTTCACGCCTGGTAAGTCAACAACGGACCGTATTCTAGCACTTCGTGTCCTGGTGGAACGCCGACGTGAGTTTCGACAGGGGATGCTTGCAGCCTATGTTGATCTCAAGAAGGCGTTTGACTCAGTGCATCGTGAGTCCTGCGCACCACACACGGAGACAATCCTCTCCTTATCACTGCCAGGCGTAACTGAGTCACCTCCTAGTGGTGCCCACTCTGCGAGACAGTTGCCAGCTAGTGCTGAAAATTCGTCAGCTCATTTTTCGTACCAGGGAGGGAACTTTTGAGCCTACTTCACTTACCGCGAATAAAAATGACGTCGGCCCATAAGCATCAACCCTTTCCGCACTTACTGTATATATATATATATATATATATATATATTATATATATATATATATATATATATATATATATATATATATATATATATATATATATATTATATATATATATATATATATAGTATGTAGTATATACTTCATCCAAAATCTCTTTTGATTGATTTTATTTGTTCAAATGAGATTTCTTCTGATCTTAATTTTTTGCAAGCCTCATGTTTAGTCTGCTGTCGGGCGAGAGTGTCGATAATCTTGACTAACAACTTCGAAATTACATTATCAGATGCGTGAATATTCCAATCTAAAATGTTCTCCTTATGTGAAATTCGATTCTCTTCAGATTTTGTGATGTCTCCAAAATTGTATTCAACATAATTCGTTATAGTATATCCTTCTTAACTCAATCTCTCATGCCCTTAAAGACCTTTTTTTTTTGTTTCAAAAGATGATAAGTGTGTGTGTGTGTGTGTGTGTGTGTGTGTGTGTGTGTGTGTGTGTGTGTGTGTGTGTGTGTGTGTGTGTGTGTGTGCGTGTGTGTGTAAAAAATCTATTGAGCAGCCTTGGTAAAATTTTGTTTTTGCAGATGGAGGATCTACGTTTTATGATGAGCAAGTGGCGGCTGGAGACGCAAGACACTGAGACAGCGATAGAGGTAAGGTGTATTCTAGGCATTGGTAATTACCTGAAGAAGCCATCTGAACTGACTCTGAAGTTCTTATACATCTCCATGTATTCCATAATGTAGCAGTAAATTAATGTGGTATGTTGTGTGGACCCTCCAATTGGGCAGATTCACACCACTGGATTACAGGCAGTGGATGCCGATCCTCCCATTGACGAAATTGCACCCTCTCTTGACGAAGTCAGAGAGGCTATAGCAAAGTTGAGGGGTGGAAAAGCAGCTGGTGTCTGTAATATCAGTGTGGAGCTCCTCAAAGCTGAGGGTGAGGCCATGATCCGCGGGTTGCATGCTTTCCTGACTGCCGTGTGGTAATCAGGTACCATTCCTCCTGACTGGAAAAGGGGGCTGGTCGTCCCTATCTGGATAGGGAAAGGGGACCGTCAGGACTGCAACAATTACCGCTGTATTATACTGCTTAGCGTGCCAGGCAATGTGCTTGCCCATCTATTGCTGACACGGATCCGCAGTCATCTGCTGAAGCATCAGAGCCTTAAATCTGAAAAGAAGTCAGTAATAAAATTCTGGTGATGTTTAATGATCTGAACAATATTCTTAGGGAGAAAAATGTGAAGTACACATTCATAGACGGTATTCTTAGTCATCTTACTGCTATGGATACCGCTCTAGAAAAATATTTTCAAGTAGACTTCGATCCTAGCCACTATGCATGGATTCGACAACTATTCATGGTTCCTTGCAGCTGCATAGAAGATGCAGACCCTGCAAAGGATTGTTTCTTGGAACTGAGAACGCTCAGAGTTCAATTTAAAATTTTAGAAAAGGATTATGGCAAATTTCTGGATGTTGTCAAAATATCCTCTTCTGGCCTTATTGCACCAATTACTTCCATTCAGCACTACATATCGTTGCGAAGCTGGCTTCTCCTCACTCTTACTGTAGTTGCCAAAACAAAGCTGCGCAACAGACTATGTGTGGAGAATGATCTTAGATGTGCTCTGTCAAACACATCACATAGGATAACAGACCTCGTGGACAAGATGCAGTCACAACCTTCCCATTAATTTCTTCATGTGCAAATATAGTACAAGACTGTGTGCTTTAATTTTACAATATACGTAATGTTTCAAGCATTTTTCATAAGGGAGCATTAGTTTGCTAGTCTCAGCGTTTTCATTATTATTCACTGGTGACGTATATAAACAGAAATAAAACATCAAGCCTTCAGCATGCCCTTTTTTCAATAACCATTATCTATTTATTTTATCATCTATCTAATCTAATATACTATAGGTGCCTTGCACGTGACGTCAAAGCCCTAGCTGTGCAGGCGAAAAACGCGGGAAATGCGAGCTGGCGGACCAACAAACTCCACTTGCCGCCCGTGTTTGCCAGCTTATGGTAATTTTCTCTTACTAAATATATGTTTATCAGTATAAAAGGTATACTGTTATCTTCGGAAATGTTTGTTCTATAATATTATCAAATAAAAAACCGTAAAACACACTAAATAACTGCCATTATGAGACTCTCAAGATATATGCATGAACTTAATATTCTATTAAACTCTTCGTCATTTTTTTTAATATTTTGCGAGAAAACTTTTTACATGGAGAATATGAATAGAAGCGGAATTTCATTAGCTTTCCATTGGTACATTTCGTTTTCTGATAAATGAATTAGCAGCATGCATAAATTAGCGTTAACTAAATAATAACATCATGAAATCGGGTAATTTTTCCAGATTGATGGTGTTATTTATTTAGTTAACGCTAATTTATGCATGCTGCTAATTCATTTATCAGAAAACGAAATATATCAATGGAAAGCTAATGAAATTTCGCTTCTATTGATATTATCCATGTAAAAAGTTTTTTCGCAAAGTATTAAATGGCGAAGAGTTTAATAGAATATTAAGTTCATGCATATTTCTTGAGTCTCATAATGGCTGTTATTTAGTGCGTTTTACGGTTTTTTATTTGATAATATTATAGAACAAAAATTTCCGAAGATAACAGTATACCTTTTATACTGATAAACATATATTTAGTAGGGGAAAATTACCATAAGCTGGCAAACACGGGCGGCAAGTGGATTTGTTGGTCCTCCAGCTCGCTCCGACGGGCAGCATTTGGCTTGAAGACGGCGGCATTTGGCTTGAAGACGCTAGATCGAGACGTCAGTGCAAGGCAACTATAGGAGTAGCCGTGTGTCTGGCTGTCTGTCTGTCTGTCTGTCTGTCTGTCTGTCTGTCTGTTTTGGGTAGCCGAAACTATAAATTCAATTTTGATGAGAATAGGCTAAAATAATCGCAAATAAATCGTATGTGGTAAGCGGCTTGGTCCCATGTCGATTGAATACTTTTGAAGGGGGGTTTTGGGCTAAAAAAAACTTTTAAGATATTAGGTTACAGAAGAAAACTCTGCGGTAACGTCTTGCCGCATTTCAGTAATTTCTTAGACTCATGGACTTACCGTTTGTGTGAGTGTGTGTGTGTGTGTGTGTGTGTGTGTGTGTGTGTGTGTGTGTGTGTGTGTGTGTGTGTCTGCATGCATGTATGTGTGTGTGTGTGTGTGTGTGTGTGTTTGTGTGTGTGTGTGTGTGTGTGTGTGTGTGTGTGTGTGTGTGTGTGTGTGTGTGTGTGTGTGTGTGTGTGCGTGTGTGTGTGTGTGTGTGCGTGTGTGTGTGAGTGTCAGTGTGCTTGCAGGACAGGCGTGGGGCTGGGGTGAGGCAGGTGTGGGGCTGAGGTGAGGCAGGCGAGGGGCTGGGGTGACGCAGGCGTGTGGCTGGGGTGAGACAGGCGTGGGGCTGGGGTGAGACAGGCGTGGGGCTGGGGTGAGACAGGCGTGGAGCTGGGGTGAAACAGGCGTGGGGCTGGGGTGAAGCAGGCGTGTGGCTGGAGTGAGGCAGGCATGGAGCTGGGGTGAGGAAGGCGTGGAGCTGGGGTGAGGCAGGCGTGGGGCTAGGGTGAGACCGACGTGGGGCTGGCGTGAGGCAGGCTGCGGTGGCGGTAGGTGGACTACCCCGAGGAACTTTGACCAGTGACCAACGACAGCAACAACACGATTGGAGTTTGCACTCACATTGTTGTCTAATATAGTATACTACTCCTACAAACATCAATACATGGGTCCGAAGGGCCCACAAGCACTTGTCTAATATACTATAGAAGTAGCCGTGTGTCTGTCTGTCTGTCTGTCTGTCTGTTTTGGGTAGCCGAAACTGTAAATTCAATTTTGACGAGCGTAGGCTCAAAAAATCAAAAACAAATCGTAGGTGGTAAGCGGCTTGGTCCCATGTCAATTGAATAATTTTGAAGGAGGGTTTTCGGCTAAAAAGACTTTAAAAGTAATCGTCCAGACCATTTCATCATTCCTGATTTAATGCAATCAAATCATAGCCATTAACGAGTATATCAACAACACGTCGTCACTTTTTGTATCCAGTCAGCCGTTTTTAAATAATCCGCAATCAAAATCTGCAAATTCCCCGAGTTTTCAAAACGCTCTCAAGGTTTGCAGACGCTCAGGCTCGGTGACGTACCATCAGGGAGGCTCATCTTCCCGCGCTGATCAGAGAGGCACGTAAACACAGAGATAAATATAGTACTTGAAGATATTTGGGTGTTTCTGATAATTTTTTTTGCTATATGCCACATGCATGCATCCTTTATGGGTGCAGCAAGACAGCTGTGCCTTTCGAGAAAAGTTTGCACACGGAAAGGAGTGGCGTGTGTAGGGTGATACACGCCTATAGTGTGTTGAGGCGAGCAGTTGTGTTGAGAAACGGCGCCCCCCCGTAAGACTGACTCAGTCCAACACTATACCAGACCAGGTGGCCCTGTTAGACAGGGACGCCAGGACTGGCAGCAGCGGTGGACCACCACGACTGTGAGGCTTTACCAGTTGTGGAGTGGGCGTGCCCTGCGGTGAGAGACCCTGTGTTGGTGTGGCTGTCACACTTTCTGCCTTCCCGCCCGCATATTTTCCAACTCTATGCTGTAGTTAATGCTAGTATGTGGTTTCCGAGTAATGACGTTTGACTGTAGCTCCAAAACTAACCATAGGATTTTCTCGAAAGTACCTTCATTGTGATTCCCACATAGGCCTACACATGGTTTAACCTTATTTACCAATCCATGTTTTGGAGAAGTGCCAGGTCCTCCTGCTGAACCTTAGGCTCTGCTAACACCTGTTCATCCACCTCGTACTCGGGCTCAAACATAGGATTCCATGACAATCTGAGGTTCGTTTTCCTCATAGTATACGCGACCAGCGTGATTTCTTTCGGTGTCAGATTGAGCATCGTTCTCTAGATGTCACAGCGACAGATTCACTGTCTGACACCGAAGTACAATCGCTCATCATAACATTTGCAGACAGGTGTCAGACAGAGTGTCTGCGGGCGTCCCTGTTCTGACGTCATCAATAACAGTCGTAGCCCTGTTGGAGGGAAGATTTTTTTTTTCGCGCGCTTTTACAAAAGTCGTGTTTTTGCGGAAATAAGGCCTGGAAATCAATTATTTTTGGTGGATTAGGTGTTTTGAATGGACATTCAACATAATTCGGCAAAAAAAATTTGGGTCTGGACGATTACTTTAAGGGTATTAGATTACAGGCAGAAACTCTGCGGTAACCTCTTGCCGCATTTCACTAACTCCGTAGATTCATGGACTTACCATTTGTGTGTGTGTGTGTGTTTGTGTGTGTGTGTGTGCGTGTGTGTGTGTGCTTGCGGGACAGGCGTGAGGCAGGGGTGAGGCAGGCGTAGGGCTTGGGTGAGACAGGCGTGGGGCTGGGGTGAGGCAGGCGTGGGGCTGGGGTGAGGCAGGCGTGGGGCTGCGGTGAGGCAGGCGTGGGGCTGGGGTTAGACAGGCGTGGGGCTGGAGTGAGGCAGGCGTGGGGCTGGGGTGAGGCAGGCGTGGGGCTGGGGTGAGGCAGGCGTGGGGCTGGGGTGAGGCAGGCTACGGTGGTGGTAGGAGGTCTACCCCGAGACACTTTGACCAGTGACCAACGACAGCAACAAAACGATTGGAGTTTGCACTCACATTGTTGTCTAATATATACTACTACTACAAACATCAATACATGGGTCCAAAGGGCCCACAAGCACTTGTAGATATACTGCCGTACTTACATTTAATGATGTGGGTAACACAAACTTGAAGAAGTCAGTAAACGGGTAATGAAATCAATAAGGTTGGGAACCACTGGTATACAGGTAACGCGGTGTTAGGGCACACACTAATCTGTATATATGCAGGTAACGCGGTGTTAGGGCACATACGAGTCTGTATACAGGTAACGCGGTGTTAGGGCACATGCGAGTCTGTATACAGGTAACGCGGTGTTAGGGCACATACGAGTCTGTATACAGGTAACGCGGTGTTAGGGAACACATACGAGTCTGTATACAGGTAACGCGGTGTTAGGGAACACATACGAGTCTGTATACATGCAGGTAACGCGGTGTTAGGGCACATATGAGTCTGTATACATGCAGGTAACGCGATGTTAGGGTACATATGAGTCTGTATACATGCAGGTAACGCGGTGTTAGGGCACATACGAGTCTGTATACAGGTAACGCGGTGTTAGGACACATACGAGTCTGTATACAGGTAACGCGGTGTTAGGGCACATACGAGTCTGTATACAGGTAACGCGGTGTTAGGGCACATACGAGTCTGTATACAGGTAACGCGGTGTTAGGGCACATACGAGTCTGTATACATGCAGGTAACGCGGTGTTAGGGCACATACGAGTCTGTATACAGGTAACGCGGTGTTAGGGCACATACGAGTCTGTATACATGCAGGTAACGCGGTGTTAGGGCGCACACGAGTCTGTATATATGCAGGTAACGCGGTGTTAGGGCGCACACGAGTCTGTATACATGCAGGTAACGCGGTGTTAGGGCGCACACGAGTCTGTATACATGCAGGTAACACGGTGTTAGGGCACATATGAGTCTGTATATATGCAGGTAACGCGGTGTTAGGGCGCACACGAGTCTGTATACATGCAGGTAACGCGGTGTTAGGGCGCACACGAGTCTGTATACATGCAGGTAACGCGGTGTTAGGGCACATATGAGTCTGTATAAAGGTGGTGGTTGTTTATTATTATTATTATTTTTTTTTTTTTTTTTTTTTTTTTACATTTGTGCCTATATAGCGCCTGTAGGCAGTGGTGACCCAGGGCTCGGATGGTAGGCTCTGGAGGTTCACTTGAGGGCTCTGATGGTTGGTCCTCGCCCGTGGTGGCGCAGGTATGATTCTTATAGTGACGCCTGTGATTAGAGGCTCATGCCGCCCCCCTGTGTCTTCCGATGCACTCACAATCGAAGGTAGAGTTGATGGGCAGGGCATGTGGGTGTTCTTAGGCCACTCGACGGTGCAGAAAGGTTTTGATTTTCTTCGGGGATCGAACTCAGGTCACCGAGAACGCCAGTCGGAGACGCTAACCACTCCGCTACCGCCTCCCCTCGGTAACGCGGTGTTAGGGCACATACGAGTCTGTATACAGGTAACACGGTGTTAGGGCGCACACGAGTCTATATACAGGTAACGCGGTGTTAGGGCACACATGGGTTTGTGTACAGGTAACGCGGTGTTAGGGCACACACGGGTTTGTGTACAGGTAACGCGGTGTTAGGGCACACACGGGTTTGTGTACAGGTAACGCGGTGTTAGGGCACACACGGTTTGTGTACAGGTACGCGGTGTTAGGCACACACGGTTTGTATACAGGTACGCGGTGTTAGGGCACACACGGGTTTGTGTACAGGTAACGCGGTGTTAGGGCACACACGGGTTTGTATACAGGTAACGCGGTGTTAGGGCACACACGAGTCTGTAGTACAGGTAACGCGGTGTTAGGGCACACACGAGGTCTGTATACAGGTAACGCGGTGTTAGGGCACACACGAGTCTGTATACAGGTAACGCGGTGTTAGGGCACACACGAGTCTGTATACAGGTAACGCGGTGTTAGGGCACACACGAGTCTGTATACAGGTAACGCGGTGTTAGGGCACACACGAGTCTGTATACAGGTAACACGGTGTTAGGGCGCACACGAGTCTGTATACAGGTAACGCGGTGTTAATGCACACACGGGTTTGTGTACAGGTAACGCGGTGTTAGGGTACACACGAGTCTGTATACAGGTAACACGGTGTTAGGGCGCACACGAGTCTGTATACAGGTAACGCGGTGTTAGGGCACACACGGGTTTGTGTACAGGTAACGCGGTGTTAGGGCACACACGGGTTTGTGTACAGGTAACGCGGTGTTAGGGCACACACGGGTTTGTGTACAGGTAACGCGGTGTTAGGGCACACATGGGTTTGTGTACAGGTAACGCGGTGTTAGGGCATACACGGGTTTGTATACAGGTAACGCGGTGTTAGGGCACACATGGGTTTGTGTACAGGTAACGCGGTGTTAGGGCACACACGGGTTTGTGTACAGGTAACGCGGTGTTAGGGCACACACGGTTTGTGTACAGTAACGCGGTGTTAGGGCACACACGGGTGTGTGTACAGGTAACGCGGTGTTAGGGCACACACGAGTCTGTATACAGGTAACGCGGTGTTAGGGCACACATGGGTTTGTATACAGGTAACGCGGTGTTAGGGCACACACGAGTCTGTATACAGGTAACGCGGTGTTAGGGCACACACGGGTTTGTGTAGTACAGGTAACGCGGTGTTAGGGCACACACGGGTTTGTGTACAGGTAACGCGGTGTTAGGGCACACACGGGTTTGTGTACAGGTAACGCGGTGTTAGGGCACACACGGGTTTGTGTACAGGTAACGCGGTGTTAGGGCACACACGGGTTTGTATACAGGTATAATGCGGTGTTAGGGCACACACGGGTTTGTGTACAGGTAACGCGGTGTTAGGGCACACACGAGTCTGTATACAGGTAACGCGGTGTTAGGGCACACACGGGTTTGTGTACAGGTAACGCGGTGTTAGGGCACACATGGGTTTGTGTACAGGTAACGCGGTGTTAGGGCACACACGGGTTTGTGTACAGGTAACGCGGTGTTAGGGCACACACGGGTTTGTGTACAGGTAACGCGGTGTTAGTGCACACACGGGTTTGTGTACTACAGGTAACGCGGTGTTAGGGCACATACGGGTTTGTGTACAGGTAACGCGGTGTTAGGGCACACACGAGTCTGTATACAGTGTCACGGTCGGTGACACAAGGTCGCCACCCCAGGCCATGCCCCAGGGACACGTGGGTCTAATTAAGTTAATGCAGGATATTTAAAACAAGATCAACATATGAAATCCTTATATAATTAACACGCTTAACTCCAATTCCTTGGTACAACAGATAAACACTTGAATGCACGGTCACAAAAGACTCGCAGATAGGGATACCACGCGCAACGCTTCCAAAATCTCACTCACTCTCACTTTCCGTCTCTCTTTAACTTCCAGCCTCAACACACAAAAACACCTTAAGAGCACTTCTACTGAGCGTCTATACCATAACAACAAGAGGACTCCACTGAGTCTCTATGCATAACACAACGCTCCTACTGAACGTTATCATCCCCAATCACAAAAGAGCGCTTCTACTGAGCCTCATCACCTACTTCCCTCCTACTCTCACTTTCCGTAAATACAGCCCACCCGACATCGGTGAACTAATAATGATGAAAACACTTTACAAGATACTCACAATACCCTGGTATCAAGGGGGAAGGAGGACTCACACAGCCTCCCACGTGGTATGCCCACGCCGTCACAGTGGCTCCTCACACAACATTATACGAGTGGAATGATTGGAGTGGGGTCGAGGCAAGGGTTACGACCTGTTTTATATGGTTTATGGAACTGTCGCCGATAGGAACTGTCGCCGAAGCATCAAACGAGAACTGTCGCCGACAGTGGAACGCTCGCCGACGCGGAAATTCTCGGCGACAGTTCCATTTGGAATAGATGTAAAGGAAGAGTAAAGGGTTTATGGAACTGTCTTCTATGGAAGACTATGAAGAGTCTATCCCCAACCCAGACGAAGCCCATGCTCGGGGCAGGTCTAGCGTTTCAAATGGGGCATTTCTACAACTTGACAAGTTGACGCGCATCAGTAGCCGTGGAGCTGTCCTGCCTACCGTTTCTTTTTTTACTATCAAAGGCTTATTTCTATTATTTACAAGGATTTTTCTTACTATTGCTGGATTATAATTAGTATTATAAGGATCTTTCCTTGTATGAGAGGCTTATAGTATCATTATCTGGCTCTCTCTAGTACAAATCAGCCAAGTGATGCGCCTATAAGCGGTAGAGGTCACAAGAAGAAGAAGATCACGCCAAGGTGGAGTGTGAAGGAATTTATGGCGGAAATTAATATATCTTTCTATACCGCCCCATCCTCTCCTCCCTAGTATATTGAATATGTGATTGTCGGCTATAAGGGTTGGGTTAGATGAGATGTGGGGTATTATTTAGTAAGTTGATATCAAAAGGAATAACTTGGCACTACTTCAAAGTGTGTGGAGCGGCGGTGATAAGGCCCGGGTTAACGGGGAGGGGCGTGACCTACCGCCCGGTGCCCACAACCACTTGAGTCAAGAACATAAGGAAACTACAAGAGGCCGGTAGTCTTACGTACACGTGGTAGTTCCTTCAACACATGTAGATACATTATCTACATCCACCTTTCATCCCAAGCACTATTTTCGAAGACAACAATATATTATTTTTCCGATTTTCTGGCCATTAATGTTACAGATGCCAGTGACCACCAGAATTTGTAATGAATGGTGGTCAACTAAGGGTTGCCAGACTATCTGACACAGTATTTCTCAACCTGGGGGAAACTTCCCCCTGGGGGTAAATTTCAGGATTCTAAGGGGGAAATTTATCCGAGGGACATCTAAATTACTACCGTAGATAACAGTTAAGTCGCCAGGACAATTTTTTTTTCTGTTTACAGACGTGCGGTGGCATTAATAGTTACATTTCTATATCCATGATTTCAGGAAAGTTAGAAGGGGCTATCTGAAGAGTCTGTGTCATTTTGTGTCTTCATCTGTGTCATATTATGGCTATAAATGAACAAATGACAAAAATATTTACAAAGTGGCTACCAACAGTATCTAGAGTCGCCATCTAGTGTTTATTTACTGAGTGTCGTACCGCTGTCGTCGTCGCCCGAAAAAAAAATGCGTAGCAAAATTTGAAACCGTCTATACTTGCAGATACAAAGGATAAAACAATGCTGAAACAGGGTAGATTATACAGTCATGATATAAACTACTGTGTATCATCTTCAGTGGCACATAAAAATCAGTAATGATGCTATAATTCGTAATATATGGCGCCTGGTGACATCACTGCAGGTGGCGACTTTAGGGTGGTGTGGGGGGACACCGTACTATTAGTGGAAAAATATTCATAAAAAATCCATTTTTTACCTGAGAGAGTGCACACTGTGCCCAAAACAAACTTCACAATATGGCCCACCTATGGTACCCTCATGAATACTTAACTCAGATAATAAGGGTCATTTAAGGTTTTTTATAAATTTTTGACTGTGATCCCCCCAGTTCGGTGTGACCCCACCCACCTACTCTTAGTTCATGAAGTCTACCCTGTTGCTCGCATGTAGTTCACTGAGGGTGGCGCTGCATCCGTGGGGGCATGGTGGCGCGAATTG
>JACEEZ010010569.1:0-18178 GCA_016584305.1 Chionoecetes opilio
ATCTCAGAAATACAAATGAATAAGCACTTACCAGGACAGCTGATAACCAGACCTCATTACTCAAATGACAGTTAAAGCGCATATATAATTATATCGTAATATGCGTTTATATATATATATGTATTAATATAATATATATATTATTAAGATAATATATTATATATATATTAGTATGATATATATTATATATATAATCATGATATATATATTATGCTATAGATAATATACGTATAGTATTAATATAGTATATGTATGTATTTATGTATGTATCTATGCGTATGTATGTATGTAATGTATGGTATGTAATGAGTATGTCTGATATGGTATGTATGGTTACTGTGATGTATGTATGTATGATATTATGTATGTATGTATGTTCTGTATGTATGTATGTTGTAGGTATGTATGTATGTTATGTATGTCTGTATATCGTATAATAGTATCTATAAAGTATTATATATATTATATGTAATATATAATAGTATAACTATAGTATATATATGTATAATTACAGGAGAAGCCTCAATTTTAACCGGCATTCAAAACAACGGGCAGGGCCTCAAAACAACGGCACTAATCGACGCGCTAAGGCTTTTTTTTGTTTTTTTTTTTTTTTTTTTTTCACTGATAAACTCTGGAACTCTCTTCCTGTTCTATTTTCTCAACGTGTCTATGACTTAAATCTTTGCAAAGAGAGTAACAAGACCCCAGTCCCGAACTAAAATTGGGCCTTCACCCGTCCTCTTTTTTATTTTATTCTGCTGACTTCTTCTTTAAATAGGGACTACGCCAGCGTGAGTGGCGCGCTTTGTGTTACTCCATTTTTTGTTGTGCCCGTGGCTGGTTCCTTGGCGATGGAAAAAAAAAAAAAAAGAAAAAACTAAAAAAAAACGGGATTTTGTGCGTTCCTTATAAGAGTAACTCTTAAAACAACCGAACGGTATAAAAAAAAATAAAGGTCAAATGAGTTATCCGGCATGGCGGGGCCCCTCACCCTCCCTCCCGAGGGTGCTTGGGGGGGGGGATAAACGAGGTTCTCGCTTAGTATTAGTATTTTATTAGTATATTATTCTTAGTATATATTATTATTATTATCATTATTTATTATCAATTGTATTATTAGTATTATTATTAGTATTATTATAGTGATTATTATTACTATATTTAGTTAAATACTATATTATTATTATTTATTATTATTTTATTATTATTATTATTAATTGTTCATTGGGTTATTGTTATTGTTATTATTATTATTATTATTGTTATGGTTAATTGTTTATTGTTGTTATTATTATTATTATTATTATTATTTTATTATTATTATCATGAAGACACGGAATTGAATTAAGAAATACGCTAAAAAAGTCAAGGAGGAAAGTGATAGAAGATGATGAAGAAGAAATAGGGGCAGTGTGGTAACGTTGCTGGTGAGAATAAAAAATAGGAACAGGTGATGAGTGGATATAAGGTGGGGTAGGTAAGGAACACTGGCAGAGAAGGGACGCTGTGGGAATGTGTTGAGGAGCCAGGTCAGGAAGGGGAAAAGGGGAATAATGGGATGGTTTGGGTTTATTTTATATTATAGTGACAAAAAGTATTCTGACATATATGAATAATGAACAGTCCCGTTCATAGATGGCTTGCCCTCACATTCTTGGGCTGGCTACAGAACACACATCTATATGCTTGTAGGTTTAGACACGGCAAGGTGTAGTGATGCAGACTATCCAGGTCATACGCCGTGACTGCGCTGGTCACATGTCCACACCGCATCGACCGATGTTTCGCCCCGCAAACACTAGTCTCAGAATGACAAACTATCGAGACAAAGACTAACTCATGAACTGTAAACAATGTTGTGCCTGTAGTAGTATATGACGTTAGGCTGCCTCTTCACTGGCCTGCGGTGTTATATCTGGCGCACTGCCCTTCTCTCATTTCTTTTTTGTTGGTCTTTTTTTCCAGATTTTATTTGTTTATTTTTTATTTGATTATTTTTATTTTTTTATTGTATTTTATTAAGAAAGAGAAGAGAGAGATAAGTGTGTGGTAGTAAGTGGGGGGGGGGGGGGGGGGGGGGGGGGGGGGGGGGGGGGGGGGGGGGAGGGTATTTTATGTTTATTTTATTTATTTTATTTTTTTTTTTTTAAATTGTTTTTTTTTTTTTTGGGGTATTTCATTTTATTTTTATTTTTTGCACTTAGCGGTGTCGATTCGGCGATGTTAAATCTGCTACACTTCGCTGATGGAGTTCGGCGTCCGGGCGGCCTGGTCTTCACGCTCCTTTCCTCTCTTTTGTAGAGTGAGGCCCTTGGTGCTGCTCCCTATTGTCCTGGTATCTGCCCTTGCGCCCTTGCTGCCCTTGTGTCCTAGGCACGGCCGCTGCTTCTCGTCATCTCAGGAAACAGCAGCCTTCTTGAGCTCGGCAAGGGCGGTAAGTCACGTCCTCAGGGTGCCCCCGCTGATGGTTTGGCGCGAATTCGCTCGCTCGTCCTCGCCCTTGCTGGGAGGTCTGCCCGCTGGCACATGTCACAGCCGCTCAAAAAATCCAAGCCGTGGCGGCGGACTAGCCCTTGTGCTCGCATCTCTTCTGCGTTCTGCTGCGCTCGCACTGCGGGATGCCGACGTTGTCTCTGTCTCCGCTACGTGCTGTCTCCTTCCTGGTTTTTCTGGGCTTCTCTTCATCAGCAAGATAAGTCTAGCTATCCTCCTCGCGCCGCTCCCGCCGCCTACTGTCGCACGCTTGGCCAGCGGTGACAGTGGTCGGCGGGATGGCTTGGCTGACACCGTTGATGGCCCCTATGGGGGGTCAAGAGTACTCTTCGGGGGGCAGCAGCTCGTCCTGCTGCTCTCTAGCCTATCGCTGCTCACTGCTTCTTCCAGCTTCTCTTTTCTTCAACTTATCCGCTCGGTCTCTGCTGGCTTGGCCTCTCCCTTGCCTGGCTGCTGCTGATCTCCTGCTCCAGACTTGCTGAGTAGGACCTTTCTCTCTTGGTGTTATTTTAGGCGCATCCATGACGCCTGTAGTCACGCGCCGGTTGCGAGGTATCTGGCGGCACTTCCTCCTTGTGCGGGCGTGACGAAGGCCCACCTCAGAGCCGGGTACCTTTACATGTGCAGGGTTCTTGGGGGGCTCAGGTTCGATCCCTAAGCGTGTACATGACCACGCATCCCCCACGTTGGGCCAGCTGTTGCCCTTGGCTGACTGTTTGGCCTTGGCAACAGTTGTTTTGTTGTGGCCTAAGTCAGTCGTTCAGAAGGACGGCGGGGGCACGTTCGACAGCCAGGGGCCTGGCCTGTGTGCTTCGCAGCTGGAAGGTACAACGTGGGCCTGAGGGGCAGGCGTCCTTACATGAATCGAAACATACCGGCGGCCTCGCGTCGGCCTGCGGGCCAGGAGGTGGCTCGGTTCTCGATGCTTGTCGGTTGTTAGCCTCATAACGGAGGGTGGCGGGCGGAGTCCGACCACGTCGCTGTGGAAGGTTATCCACAGCAGCCTGGTGACCTGCAGCAGGCAGGGCTCGGGGGCGGAGGAGTTGGCGGGGGGTTCACAGCGTCCTTGTGTGACCACCCCCCGCCCTTGGGGGCCTTGGTGGTGCTGGGTCCTCTGTCGCTATTGATGGGCGAGCGTGAAGGTCTATCAGTTTTCATTGTGATTCCTTGCTGCTTCATGACCCTGAGTCCTATATACAGATGAAAGGTGCACGCAAAGCTAGGTAGGGTGGCTAATATATAAGGTATGTTCTTAAAAACACCTGATTGAAGGCTAAAGCCAAATAAGGGCACGCAGTGATAGGAAGAGGTAGGAGTTCTCAGCAGTCTTGGAGTTATGAAGAATGGAACTTTGTTAGGTTCTATTCTTCATATACTCCTAACTGACGCTAACTCCTACGCTTCTTCCCATTTCCTTCTTTCGCCTTCACCATCCACTCTTGACGCCACCACGCACGGCTTCTTCTTCTGTCTTCCAGGACTTCTCTGCTCGCGCATCCTAACTGCCTTACTCTTTCCCTTTTCGCCTCCTGTTCTTTCTTCAGCTTCTATCAGCACTCCTCCTGGCGGGCAAGACCACCACCCTTGCCTTCTGCTACTCCTGCTCGCCTGCTTCCTCCTCCTCCTGCTCGTCTTGCATCCTAGCTGCTCCTCCTGCTCGGTTCCTTCTCCTCGCTGCTCCACGCTGCCCCTCCTGCTCAATTCTTCTCCCTGGCTCGTACCTTGAGAGAGGGGGGAGGGGGAGGGTGGGGCTACTCCTGATCCTCCTGCTCGTCGCTTCTCTTGTCTCGGTCCTCTCGCTGCTCGTCGGCTTCTCCTGCTTCGTGCCTTCTGCTCCTAGCCTCCTCCTGCTCCTGTCCTACCTTCTCCTTCTCCTGCTCGCTACTCCTCTGTTCTTGCCTTCTCCTGCTTCCTCGCTCCTCCTGCCCGCTTTTTTCTTTCGTCCTATTCTCTGCACCTTCTCTCTTTGTTCCTCCTCCTCCTGCTCCTCTTCTTTCTCAGCCCTGGGCTTGTCCTCCTCTATGTTGCTCTCCTCACTTCCTGCTCGTCGCTTCTCCTGGCTTCCACCCTCTCCTGTGATCTGGACTGGGGACTTGTTATCATTTGTCCAGTGTAGCTTGTAGCCATTAGGCTACTGGTTTACAGTAAGCCAGGCGCGCATCACCGTTCGTTAAAAAAAAAAAGCCTTAGGAACACAGTCTCCCTCAGCAATTTTTTTTTACTAAAACTGGATCTTATATACGGTGTGCATACGGTGATCGGTCTGCAGTCAACTGTGGCTACAGACCTCCATATCGCAACTGAGGCTACAACTACTTCTCTAAGATGTGTTTGGTGACGTTTGTAAATTGAACGGGAGTGACTGCTTAGGTAAGCAATTATGTCCTGGTCACCGACGCATTACACTGACTAATAGATTAGGAACTAGGACTGCTAAGGCAGGAAGTCAAGAGGCCGTGAGTGAGGTTGTCAGACACCTTTTTTTTCATTATTCGCTCGATAGGAAGCGTCATAAGGGAATTAAATCTTAAATTAGTCAAGGAGCGTGACGGATGCTAAACTATGCGCGCCATGCTTCCCTGTCATTGCACTGTACAACTGCAATGTAAATGTAAACAAAATAATGATAATATGTCTTGGCTGCCTGCTGTTCCTGGACTCCTTCTATAATGGGTACTAGGCGACCCTTATCTGCAGTGGTCCTTATGCTATCTATCTATCTCTGATGCCCTTCTTGAATGGAAATTCACTTAATAGAGGTGGAGGATATGGTTAAATTAAAAAAAAAAATTGGAATAGTCAAGAATGTCGCAGTTGTGGTTGCCCGCCCCCCCCCCCCCCGCGCCCGCCTTCTCCCCTTACAAAAGAAGAGTTTTATATTAGTTAGTTTATTGATCTGGTAGCCCGGGGGGGGGGGGGCCCTAAGTGAAAATTATGGTGATGGCTCGCGACAAGGTTGACGATCTCCATTATCTCCTGTCCTTGGGTCACGCTGTACACCGCCTCGGTTCTTCCTGGCGGCCCAAAAATTTCTCTCACATAGTGAAATTAATGTTGGTATGACTGTCGCTCCACCATTTCGCTGGTGTCATACCTCTAGTGTTGCTGATGCATCCAGGTATTGCGTATGAGACATTGGTCCAAAGTCTGCTTGGATTACCGTCCCTACCCTCTACTTGATTTGTTGTGTCTGAGACGCACTTAATCTCTGGACTGTTCACAGGGTTACGACAATGTTTTATATTAGCGGGGTCTGGCATAGGGGGCGCTGCGGGGCTACTCTGACAAAGAGATATAGTGGTCTTATGGGACTATCATATAGCACTGGTTTATGCAGTATAACAATGTTAGGAGAACCCTTAACGTTGTAATACCGGCATTTAAAACAACGCATGCCTCAAAACAACAGGTTCTATCTAATCGATTCCCAGGCTTTTTTTTTGGGGGAGTTTTGGAGTTCCCCACTGATAAACTCTGGAACTCTCTTCTGTTCTATTTTATCACTTTCCTATGACTTAGCATCTTTTTCAAAAAGTAAGAGTGAACAAGACGATCCGGGGGTTGTTGTGTGTCCTCGAACTAATATTGGCTCAACCCCCATCTTTTTTATTTTATTCTCTGAGCTGTCTTCTTTATAGGACTGCCAACTCAAGCGGGCTTTGGGTAGCGCACATTTTTGTTGTGCCCCTTAGGCCAGTTCCTTGTGATGGAAAGTAGAAAAATAAAAAAAAAAGGTTTTGGGGGATTCATAAGATAACTCTCAAACAAGGGCGATAAATGAGTTAGTGCCGGCATGCGCTCCTCCCCTACCGAGGGGTTGCCGGATAACCGAGGTTCGTCCTGTATATATATAGTGTGTGTGTGTGTGTGTATTTACCTAGTTGTGTATCATTACATGGAAAGAGAGCTTATGCTCGTTACTGTCCCGTCTCCAAATCTACTATTATCCATTCCAGCTTGCTTCTTTTGAAGGTCGCTGAATACTTCTTGCATTAATCCAGGCTTTTGCAGAAAGGTTGTTCCAAATGGCTTCTATGCTTCTATAAGCGGGAGAGCTGTTTTTTTGTTGTCGCCTCTTTGGCATGTTGTCCTTTTCTAATTTCTTGCTGCGTGACATCTTTGCACTTCTATATGCGTCCTCACACTGAAAGCAGATCTTTCTCTATCAATTTTTTCCATTGCGCCATTGATGGAAAATGGGTCTCTATACACTGCTATAAAATCTCTCCTTTCCTCAAGTTGTGAGTTTTATGTTCTTGAGAGTCTTTCCTCTATGTTAACGGATCTCTCAAGGGCTTGAGCCATTTTGTGCTGCTCTTTGTATTCATCTCAATATCTTCCTTTATCACTGTATCCGTTCTTTTTAATGTGGTGACTTGCAAATCCCTGGCCATGCATATTCCAGACTTCATTGGTCGAATGCAAAGATAGTTATCAAGTTTTCTTAATCATCGTCTTTCCATCGCATATATTTGATATGCCATTCTTATCTTCCTCATGCAACTTGATATGTATACAGCAATCCTGTGATCTTGTTTAATATGCTTCTCAGGTGACTAAATTTCCGTAATCCACAAATCATCCAGATGGCTTTTTCGAACCTTTGTTTAATTATCTATTCATTTCCTACGTCGAATACTTTCGCTCTGTCACATCTTTTGGCTACTGCACATTTCCATCACTTTACACTTTTTAGTAATCATTAAACTCCCATTTCCGCATGAGTTGACATTCTCATCTGAGAAATCTTATCTCATGAGGGTAGATCCTTTTGTAATCCTCACTAGTCCTCATTACTTTCCTACTTTTTCCTTGTAATTAGCATCGATCAGCGATAAAACTCATATACGGTTCCCTCCGCATGCTGTCATATCATTTACATAGTACGCAAGAAAGCATCACTGGGGGCCTATATACTAGATCTTGAAGATACCTCGTCCACTTATCACACTGGCACCATTCTGACTTCTGATCATTTTATTCTGTTCTCATCTCTCTGTTGCCCAAAAATAAAAGTTCCATCCACTTCAGGGCAAACTAACGGCAGACCCTTCAATCCTGCCTACATGTTCTACTTCCAGAGGTTGGTAAGCATCTCTTGTGAGGTACTTGTCAATGCCTTCTTTAGGTCCTAAGTATATGGCATATGCGGAGCCCACGCCCTCTCTTTCCTGTGTCGACCATCGATCACTATCGAGTACAAGCTTAATTAAATTCTTTGTACATGACATTCGCTCGTATCTAAAAAAAAAAGAAAATCGCTAATGGCCACCTGCGAGTGTGTTTGTCTCGTTCCAAATATTTCAGCGGCATACTGTCCTTGCACAATTTTTCCACCATTTTTTGCAAGTACCTTGTTAATGATTATTGGCCTGTAATTTAATGGTTCTTCTTTGTCTCCTCCTTTGTGAATTGGCATACAATATTTTGCTCTTTCGCATCAAAGCGGGACTCTGCTCTTCCTTGAGTGAACTCTCAATTTTACACTATTTCACTTTCCTGCTAGTTTGGTTACTGCACTTCTTTCATTATGCAATTCGACTACTCTCGCTATTCTGTACCGCGGGGCTTTCTCGAGCCATCTTGACTTTCGCGTATTTAGCCTTTGTTAGCGTCTATTATGTCTACTTTTATGTCTTCCATTATATTTTCTCTTTTGCTGTTTATATTTTTCGTTTTAAATTCACTTTCTCTTGTAAATACAGTCGTAAGACTGATTCATCACCTCGCCTGTTGTAATGCGATCTTGCGTTACACTATTGCTTGATGCCGTTCAGCTTATCTATTGCTTTCGCTTGTTTTTGCATTTTTCGGCATTTATATATCTATAGAAAAGTATTCGGTTCGTTCTAGCATTTTTCTTATTATTATTTCTCGGTCATAGTTACTTTCTTCTTCTCTTTCGGATTCTTACATTTCATTTTCTAGTTGTTTTGTACTTCTTCTCCAAAGTGTTGATACCTCCTTTTTTCCTCCACTTATTCCATGTTTTTTGTATATTTCCTAGTGCTTGCTTTAATTCACATTTTCTGTTATACGGCATTCATTCTTTTTTCTTCTCTGATAACTATCCTTTGGTAAAAAACATTTAACGATTTATTCCTTCTGTGTAATTTCGGATGGAACCTCATCCCTTATTTTTTCTGGTACTTCCTTGTTGCATGGAAATTACTCGCATTGTCTGTTCGCCTCCGTAAAAATGTTCTTAATCGGGCGTCAAAGGTGCTGCTTTTCCATAATTGTATCTTCCTTTTCTTGTGTTCTTCTCTTCTTCCTCATTTTTTGCTATCATTTACTTCAATATTCATAAGTACTAATGGTCAGCGTCTTTGCCAAGATGTTGGCACTGTATAATTTACTTTATTTAATTATCTTTCCAGTTCTTTCGGTCAATAGTAAGCGATCTAGTTCTTGGTATTGGTTCTCGGCTACGCTCTGTAATTGCTTGTATTAACTCTTTAATCCACTGAGTCATAATGTTAATTCATTACAAATCCTAACAGATGGGCACGCACCCGCATGAGTCTTCTCGCTCCTTCAGTATAATCCATTCTTCTCCAGAGCAGGTAACTTCTTTTGGCTAGTTAAAATCTTGCGCATCATAATTATGTTCTCAGAAGTCGTACAATTTCGCAGACTATTGCTTTATAAAATTTGCTTGTGTCTCTATTCATGTCTCCATACTCTTGCTCTCCCCCAGGAATCTGCTAGGTGGAACGTAATACGAGTACTGTCTCTTATTTCTTCCTATTTTTCATCACGCAACCTCTATATGTCGGCCTTGCAACACGTCGTCTGCCATATACCTTCTTCTCCTATTTTGCCACATTCCCTACTAACTCACACTTCCTAGTTCCTTGTTAACATCCTATTAACGCACCACCTTTCCGCTATTTTCTGATTTCTGTTTCGTCCTGCCATATCTCATTATATTGGCGCCTCACCCAACTAGGCACATCCTCAGAATCACTCAGCTTTCAGTTCTACTTAAACCATATATGTCTGGTTTCTTGGCTCTCAGGTAATCAGTTTACTTCTGTTAATGTTGACACTAGCCCATTTTTATATTTGTGTTATGCGATACCTGGCCATCCTTTTTCTATTTTCCTTTGAACTGTCTTCTCTACTCTTTCTGTTTTAGATACCGACTTCTAGTTCTAGTTTTTGGTCCAAACTCTCCAATAGATTTTCTGTTTTTCCTCTTCCGTTCTCAATTCGTTTTTTTCTTTAGGCTTGCTTAAATTCAGTGACGATTCAAATCTGGCTCTTTCTTCCTGCATTCATATCTTTTTCTTATCATATTTTCTTTATATTCTTCTGTCTTTGGCTAGTTTCCATGGCCTTAGTACAATATATCTTGTGCTTGTAGTTTGTGTACCTAAACGTAAACTTTTAAGGGGCGGGCTCGTCATCCCGTCCTCATAATTGTGCCTAACCTGTGGTAACTCTTCTATTATGCTTGCGTTGCTTATCTCGCGTATTTTCTTCCTACTACTTTAATATTTCTTTCGGCACTTTCTGGCTTCCTCTCTCTTATGTTTATTTCTTGGGGCGATGAGGCAGAAAGTGAGCACTTCTCCTTTTTAAAACGCAAATAATGATGACACATTTTCTTTTTGTCGCACGCGTAATCTCTTACTAAATTTCTTTTTGTTTGATTACTTTTGACTCACTTCTGGGTCAGGATTTTTCTTTTCGATTTCTTGATCTTGCTATTATTTGGCGTAGGCTTTCTTGGTCTTATTTCTTTTTCTATCTTCATGTTTTTTCTTTCAAATCTCATTTTTCCGGCTTGTGTCCTTTTCCATTCTTATGTACTGGCACTTAATTTCTCTGCATGCATTTTTCACTACCTTTTCGTCGTCTTTCTTAGCAATTTAGTTCATTTCTTCACTCTAATTTTTCAATATTAATTCTCTTTTTCCAGTATGGCGAGACTACTTTCTTTTCTCTTATATGTTTACTCCGTGCCATCATTTCGTGTATTTACATTTTCTAGCATTATAACTTTTCTCGGGTTCATTTTCGCCCCTAGTAAGTCTTTTTTTTTGGGTACAAAGCCTAAAAAGGGGTCTTGGCGGGATCTTCCATCTTTGTTTACTTTTTTTATTTCCCAATTTTTATTTTTGGGCAATCTTTTTGGAACGGGACATTACCACACTCTCATATAGGTACTAAAGGGTCTCTTTGGTCCTTGGCGCTTGGGTGTGTGTGGTGTGTGTGTTGTGGGGGGTTGTGCAATTTCTTAAGTTTCGTATCTCCATTTGTGTTTCCGAGGGGCCCCCGTACTATCCATTTCTGGGGGCAAGGAACCTATTTTACAAATTAGGGGGCAGGGACCTTGAACATGTAATATTAGTACAATCAAAAAGCTGGAACGATATCTAGTGGTTCATTGGGGCTCTTTATCGGGGTTCCCTATTCATGATAGACGTTTTTATGTAAGTGAAGGATTGGAAGCTCTTACATATGGGAAAAAGATTGAGAACTGGCTTTTCATTGTTCTTCTCAAGTCCTGTCATTTCCTTTTTACATCCCCTCCATATTCCAATACCCCGAGGGAAGAGGTAGACCCGAAGACAAACAGATGATAGGGGGGAGAGAGAGAGAGGAGAGAGGGAGAAAGGGGGAAAAAAAAAAAGAGAGAGGGGAAAAAAAAAACAGAGGGAAAGAAAAGAGAGGAAAGAAAATTTTTGATTTAAAACTTTTTATTTACAAAATTAACTGTTTAAAAGTTTATCGTACCTCATGTTCTTTCCCTTTTTCACCCCGGGGTCACATTTTTTTTTTAAATTTTGTGTCTAACCTTTCTTTCTTCCTTTATAAAACCCCGCATTAATATTTCACATGTAAAAAATTGCTTACCCTCTTCAAATCATCCTTGTGGTTTGTACAAAACCAGACAGGAGAAAGAAAAGTGTTGGGTTGTGTTTGGGTTTTAACTACACTAATATTAATTTCCGACCTGGGGGGACCGAAGGTAGGTCGGAAAAATTGGAATAGTGGGTTTTTTCGGATATCACAGAAACCCTCAAACTTTAAGGGAAACAAAATGGTATAGAACATAAAAGATCAGCTCTTAAAGGCCGACCCGTGGTAACCGCGAAAGTAAAATTATCAAAAATAAAGCCACAAATCAATGTTTTCTAAAAACTAAAAAAAATTAGTAAAAAAAATGGCCAAAAAAAAGACACAATGGGGTTGTAAAAAAAGTCAGTTGTTTGGACAAGTCAGATGTTTGGAGGTCGGATGTTGGGAATTTGGCTGTACCTTGTAAGATAAGAAAAAGACACAGTGCATACAGATCAAATTCTGCTACATTGTCGTGATTATTTTTTAAAAGGGGATGCCTTTTTATCCCAATTTTTTTCAGTTTAAAAAAATTTTTTGGCCTAAATAAAGGTAAAGGGGCTCGGGGGCCTTTGGGATGACTTCTCCCTGACGCCAGAGTGTGTTGTGATTCCCGGCACGCCATCGCCACCGCCACTCTCTACCACGGAAAAACCCCCCTGTCAAAGGGAGTTTCCTTTTTAATACGGGGAAGTGAGGTCCAGAAGTTACCTTATGACCGGGGTTATTTTCTAGAATTTTTTTTTTTGGCCCTTTTATTTTTCCCTTTCCCTTTGGGCCTTTTTTAAAAAAGAAGAAAACAAAAAAAAAGGGTTTAAAAGGGGGAAAAATATCAAGGTGATCCTCGGCACAAAGGCAGAGGTGTTAGAAGGTGGAGAGGCAGTAAAGAAAAAGTGGCTAGAGTATTTTGAATGTTTGCTTGATGAAGATAATGAGAGAGAAGCAGAAATGGACTCTAGGCTTTATATATTAAACAAAAAAAGAAAAAAATTGTACTGGGTTACAGGGTTATAACACTAGGCTCAGGAGCTTAGGTCCATTATGCAGCTGTCAGGGCAGGGATTTATCCCATGTCTTAAAGTCACATTTGTTGTTCCATAACTTAGACCATCTTTCTTCTATGGCATTCACGTTAGGATCTCTTTGAAGATAAATCATGCCAGATGATTTTGATTATGTCAACAGTGAATTCAGAATCTCCTTTTCGTTGTAGGTGTGTGACTTTGTGCAGAACTGTCTGAATGGGCATGATGAGAGGCTGTGGGGGAAACCGGGCTTGGGGAAGGGGAACATGGGGCGGCTGGCAGCCGCGAGCACCGGGGGCCCTTATAGTTGGTCCCGAAATAAAGGGGCTCAGCCCAAAAGTACCCAAAAACTGCACGGGCACCAGGAGGACCACACCTCGGGCTCCCCTTTTTGGGGGTTACTACATGTGGGCGCCGGCTAAGCTATCAGGTGAACACTTCAAGCCTGCGTGTGTTTTTTTTTCAGGGACAAAATCCGACAAAACTTTAAAAAAGTTTTTGCATAAAACCCTAGTTATGAAAATTTAATGGAACCCTTTTTTTCACTACTTTCGGGTTTAAACAGAATCCACGCCTTTACTAGCATCCCCGTTTTTGGGGCCCCTCTTGGTTTGGGCTTTTCCTTTCAAGTTCTGGTACTTCTGTAAGAATGACAATCCCATTCTGACTGTCATGGCGTGGACTGCGGGCGAGGTGAAGGAGCAGCTTGCGGCAGCCTCCTTTGTTTGTTTCTCCAACCAGGAATGGCGTCAAGGTCACTTGTTCATAGGGGAACAGCAACTGCTTATCACTGTAAGATATATGAATAATTGAATATGTTAGAAATGATTAATACAAAGTTTTTAACTGAAATCAAGTGAACTTGTGTATACCTTGAGTTCCGGCCAGAATTGTCATTCTTTGTATGACTTGATGGATCATTTTTGCAGAAAACGTTTAAATAAGTTAATCATGGCCCTCCGGTTGAGATCAAAAAAAGCACCAAATATTCTTTGGACTGGGGGGGCAAAAACGGGGTTAGGTTTTCCCCGAAGGGCACCCCCTTAAAACCCTTTTCTCCACCAATTTAAAAAAGAACCAAAACGATGTAAGCAATACAAGTTTGAACCGTGACCTTATATGTTGTTTGACATTAGATCAAGATAAATCACTTCATTGAAATCATATTTGCAACAACAAGGATGTGATTAATCAACCTACATTTGTACTTTTAGGATTGATGTACACTTATTGTACAGTTGTGGGACGGATCATAATTTAGGACTTATTCGTTCTCTCAACAGGAGGATATAAAGTGCACCTTCTCGGAGCCCTGTCACTTCTACCAGAGTCATAGAGACAGTGCAGATTTTACTCTGATAACAGAAAAGCATGGTAGGTTGAAATCTTTAAGCTGGGCACGTTTGGGTTGCATACTCACAAGTAGAATATGTTATTTTTGTCAACTAAAAATGTTTATAGTATGTTTTATGCATTCATATTAACTTATTCCTTGTCACCTGTACATTATAATAGCGGCAGGTAAAACTTGTTATGCGAGCTGAAAAAGTATTTGGGTTTTCCCCCATGGTGTTAAAAACAAAAAGATGTTTTTTTATCTCATTTTTATCTTTTCCCCTGGGAGGGCCACCATGGCCTCTTAAAGGGGGGGCCAAAAGTGAGGGGGGCACCGGCTGTGTTGGAGACGGGTGGGGCCCCGTTGGTGCCCCCTTTTATCGGCTTTTTTTCTCTTCTTTTTCGGTAAAGGGGGTTTCCTTGTTTTGGATAGGCGATTTATTTATCATCATTTTTGGGCCACACACACACATGTATATATAGTCGAAGTGTATCCATCTAAAATATGTTTATTTTCTTTGGCGTGCAGGTACCTGGTCCAGGGATTGAAGGTGCCCACCCTGAAGATTGTGCTCAGTCAAAGCAGCCTCAATGAAACTGTGTTTGAACAGCAAAGGGGCTTCCAAGATTGGCAGACATTCCATCTCAACCTTTATGCAGCTGAGGTTTATAAGGTAAGTTTAATGCTTGTTTTCCTGAAGCATTGCATCACAACCCTTTAATACTGTGATTGATTCTAGCTAAAGATCCACAACTACTTTTTTTTCAGTAGCTGCACATGACACCTCATTTTGTCTAGAAGCAGCTCAATAAAGGTCAAATTTTACCATTTGATACACACATTTCTTGTTACCTACATTCCTTTCAATTTTATTATACATTCAGATAACAAGCTTTAATGCTCAGATTCTATTGCTTTAAGTATCTTTTTGTCTAGGACACAATGTTAAGATATAGTGTTCATTTTTGCTTTGAAGGTGCAATTTGTGGGCAGCACCTGGGCCGACAATAGTGCCGTGCGTCTGGATGACCTGGAGCTGGTGGACGGGCCTTGTCCTCCCTCACTCACGTGCAACTTTGATGAGGAAACAAAATACTGTCATTGGGAGAACTACTTAAGTGTTGCCGATCTACCCTGGATCTCAGGCTATGGCGCAGAGGCTCATTACGACTCTGGTCCACAGTAGGTCTTGCTACCGTGTCATGGGTGTGGATAACTCATAATTCTAATAATTTTCATGGTGTTACCACAATCTTTTTCGAGAACATATGTTTATAAAGTAAATAGATAATAGCTTAGTTCCTTTGAAATCACTTTGTCATGAATGTCAACCTTATTCAGCATTATAATTGAATTAGAATTAGAATAATAACAATTGGTCTCTGACAGGGTGGACCACTCGTGGGGCTCACCCTATGGCCACTACATGTACTTGACCCTTGAGGACCAGCAGGGAAAAACTGCTTTGTTAAAGAGTCCGGAAGTGACCACCACCACCCCTGAGGGAGACTGCTTTCAATTTTGGTTCTACCTCTACTCCGAAGTGTAGGTGTTGGTCCATGGATATTTTGATGACTCCTTTGTACATTTGCCACCGAGATAGATTAGTAGCACCCACACTGTCAGATACCTAGCCTATGCACTCTCTCATGCCAGCCAACCCTATCCCTTTCACATTCTGCTACTAAAATATATTACTCTGGGCAAAGAAAACAGTGAATTATCAGTATTATCAAATCTTAGTTTGAACAGGCAATGTTACATTCATGGAGATCCAACACTTAGAAACAGCATGTTGTATCTGTTCTGTACAGTCCTGTACATGTATTTACCTGGTAGCATACAGGGGCCTGAGCCATACTCACGTGGTCCTATCTCTATAGCAATATCTAACAAGTTGCTTCTAAACAATGCACACGTTTTTGCCTCCATCACCTTTACTTATGGTCCATTCCAAGCTTCTGAACCTCCATTAGGGAAGCTGTACTTCTTTGGGTTATTCAAACATCTTCCTTTTCCCAATCTTTCCTTGCGTCCCCTCTAATATTAAGCCTCTTGTTGTCCTCTTAGTAGCAGGAGTCTTGGTACAACATGCACACTCCTTCAAACATCAGAACAGCTTCTGTCAAGATGGAGGAGAACATGCAAAGTTTTCATGTTTTGATATGTGGAATGACCTGAACAATGAAATAGTAAATATCAAGAGTATTCATAATTTTTTTTAAGATTCAAGATTGACCAAATCAGATATGGAGATGGGACCCCATGAGTATACTGTAACTTATTTCCCATATCTCACAACTAGGAAAAGACAAGGCCTACATATATACAATTATACATAGTTCACTGGACCCTTTAGTATCCTCTGTAAATGCATGCTTCATATTTTACCCTTCTGACAGTTCATAGTCAACTCTACTTCATAAAGAAAATTCATTTACAGGAAAGCTGAGAAAGTTGGTGAACTTGGGGTCCGTGTCCTGAGCAATGGAACTCTGAGTGACCGCTTATGGGAACACACATACAACGGGCAGGATGGCTGGCAGTTTGGAGAGACAACTGTTAAACATGACAAAAACTTCAGTGTTCGTATTACTTGTACTTTCTATATCATTGTGTTTTGACGTGTATGAAGCTGATGAGTTTTTTCTTGTGATGCAGTAATGACAAAAAGTTATACTCGTTTTTTTTAACGAGGTGAAAAATCTGAACCCTTGCTGCTTACTGACTGATATTTGGTGCCAGGAGAACGGAATAGTACAACTCTTCTAAATTTCAGCTGTATTTTATCATAGTTAACCATATTATCTGGTAAACAGAGGCATAATTTTACTCATGAGACCGTAACCCCTTCACACCCAGATCTTTCCTTTCCTATAAAAAGTTGTCTGTTGTTAGCCAGAATTACGAAAAAGTAACTGAATATACCAAATTTGTTAGTGGACAAGGATACTAAACAGGTCATATCTATTAAATATTACTTATAATCACAAAAAATCTTCCAGTGGTAGCCAAATTACAATGGAAATTACGTTCTGGGTCTCAAGAGGTTAAGATAGAAGGGAATTTTTGCTTCGTTAAAAACAATAGACTATAGGGTTCTTATTTTCTGGGTTCCCTATCAGGTGGTGTTGGAGGGTCTGACGCTGGATGGGTCAGAGGGCTCCATGGCCTGGGATGACCTGGGTGTGCGGCGCGGCGTGTGCACCGACCCCGGCACGTGTGACTTTGAGGGGGGCCTGTGTGGGTGGACGGAAGTGAATGTGACAGACTCTGGCAGCAACACCTGGCTGTGGCTGGTGGGCGAACAGTCAAGCAATGGACTGGCCGTCGACCATACCATGCAGACAGGATTGGGTAAGGATCAAATCTTGTGTTTCAGAATAGGGAGTATGTTATGAGAGTGTAGGCTGTAATTATGGATTGGATAAGTAGTTGTGAAAATAAAAATTGAAAGCATCTTATTAGGTTTTTTATTCATATATAGATTTTTTTGCTCTCTCTCTCTCCTCTCTTCTCTCTCTCTCCTCTCGTCTCTCTCTCTCTCATCTCTCTCCTCTCTCTCTCTCTCTCTCTCTCTGCTCTCTCTCTCCCTCTCTCTCTCTCTTCTCTCTTTCTTTTCTCTCTCTCTCCTCTCTCTCGTCTCTCTCTCTCTCTCTCTCTCTCTCTCTCTCTCTCTCTCTCTTCTCTCTCTCTCTTCTCTCTCTCTCTCTCTCTCTCTCTCTCCTCTCTCTCTCCTCGTTCTCTCCTCTTCTCTCTCTCTCTCTCTCTCTCTCTCTCTCCTCTCTCTCTCTCTCTCTCTCTCTCCTCTCTCTCCTCTTCTCTCTCATCTCTCTCTCTCTCTCTCCTCTCTCTCTCTCTCTCTCCTCTCTCTCTCTCTCTCTCTCTCTCTCCTCTCCTCTCTCTCTCTCTCCTCTCCTCTCTCTCTCTCTCTCCCTCTCTCTCTCTCTCTCATCTCTCACTCTCTCTCTCTCTCTCTCTCTCTCTCTCCTCTCTCTCTCTCTCTCTCTCCTTCTCTCATCTCTCTCTCTCTCTCTCTCTCTCTCTCTCTCTCTTCTCCTCCGTCTCTCTCTCTCTCTCTCTCTCTCTCTCTCTCTCTCTCTCTCTCTCTCTCTCTTCTCTCATCTCTCTCTCTCTCTCTCTCTCCTCTCTCCTCTCTCTCCTCTCTCTCTCTCTCTCTCTCTCTCCTCTCTCTCTCCTCTCTCTCTCTCTCTCTCTCTCTTCTTCTCTCTATCTCTCTCTCTCTCTCCTCTCTCTTCTCTCTCTCTCATATTCCCCTCTCTCCTCTCTCTCTCTCTCTCTCTCTCTCTCTCTCTCCTTCTCTCTCTTTTCTCTTCTCTCTCCCTTTTTTTTCCCTTTTCCCCCTCTCCCTTTCTCCTCCTTTTTTTTTTTCCTCTTTCCCTTTTTTTTTTTTTCCCTTTTTCTTTTTCCCCCCCCCTTTCCCCCTTCTTTTTTTTTTTTTCCCTTTTTT
>JACEEZ010010569.1:20978-40978 GCA_016584305.1 Chionoecetes opilio
GGCTAGCTCTGCCTGACTCAGCTCCTGTAACCCCCTACCACCATAGCCGAGGCATCCATTACATCACAGTTTATCCACCATACCTTAACACCTCGACTGTAATCTCATTCACTACTGCTGCCTTTCCATTCATTCTTCAAAGCTTCATAGTTTCAATTGCTTTCTTCACTTCCTCCCTTTTGATTCTGTCTTGTTCATGCACCCTCCCACTACCACCGATCATTCCTAGGCATGTCACACCCTTCATTCTTCACACTCATTACACTTGTAAAGACTTATGCTATTAATGAAAACTCCTTGCATCTTATCATGTATACATAGATACAAATACCATAAACACGGGATTGCTCTTTACTTTATGCACTAATTAAGAAATTGTTATAATCAGAATCAGAGAATCCTGGATCCTCCGCTATCCCCAACTGGCAACACGTAGACGAAGTTGGAGAGATCTGGCAGCAGGTTCATCTCTTCATCCCGAGTCAAGCCTTTGCCCAGCGGGTGGTGGTGCGCGGCGAGGTGCAGGCCAGCGATGCTAACCTCGGCCACACTGCCATAGATGATTTCCTCCTTACTGACGGCTCCTGTCAGAACCTTGAAGGTACTTGATGTAAAAAAAAACTTTATGAACTCAGCAGTTGACAGGCTTCCATCATCACACGACTGGGTGGATCAGGAGGTGATGTAGGAGGTATCAGAGATCTTTAGAGTCGATGGAAGGTTACTGGATGGAGAGAAAAAAGTCAGCAAGGATGCTGGTGCATGGATGAAAACTATGTGAGAGTTGGATGAAAATCATGAAAGTTTCCGAATACAATGGAGTATGAAGCCAAGGTGTGTCAGGTGTCTCTTCAAATTATTGATTAATGAAATAGTGAGGAAAATGAAAGCGAGGGTTATCAATGTCAAGAGTGAGGATGATCCTAGATAATACAGAATAGAAGTTGAATACTATATGCTGATAACATTGTGTCTGTCGGAGAGTGAACAATGTGTGTAGTGAAGCTTTGTTGTTGTTATTGCTAGTCACTGTTTTCAATCTGTGGTTGTCCTTTATGATCATGATCAAGAAAAGGTTGGGGAGGGAGGGAGAGGGAGGGTACGTGATGGATTTAACCCCTGCCATCTTTTTTTTATCCTATCCAGAAATATGGTGTGATTTTGAGACATCGGATCTGTGTGAATGGACAACCATGCATGAAGGTGCGGGAAAATGGATCTGGAACTCGGGACAAAATCCAGAATGGGCCAATTCTCCGCCTATTGACCACACCTTTGGTAAATAAGGCTGCTTTCTAGCGACTGTCTAATGTAAACTGTCTCTGTACTTCCAGGCTAATATGGAATGACAGATACTATTCTTATGACTTCTCTTCCAAAATGCTTCCTTTAAATTGCTCAGTCTTTTGATTATGACCCTATTTTCAGGATCCCCATATGGACATTACTGCAGCTTCAAACCCTCGCCTGACAATGTAGAAGATGAAACGTATCTATTAAGTAACGTTTATCATGGTTCTGGACAAGTGTAAGTGTTCTGAGAGACAGAGATTAGAGTCTGTATGGGGGTATGTTAAGGGATTAGAGTCTGTATGGGGGTATGTTAAGGGATTAGAGTCTGTATGGGGGTATGTTAAGGGATTAGAGTCTGTATGGGGGTATGTTAAGGGATTAGAGTCTGTATGGGGGTATGTTAAGGGATTAGAGTCTGTATGGGGGTATGTTAAGGGATTAGAGTCTGTATGGGGGTATGTTAAGGGATTAGAGTCTGTATGGGGGTATGTTAAGGGATTAGAGTCTGTATGGGGGTATGTTAAGGGATTAGAGTCTGTATGGGGGTATGTTAAGGGATTAGAGTCTGTATGGGGGTATGTTAAGGGATTAGAGTCTGTATGGGGGTATGTTAAGGGATTAGAGTCTGTATGGGGGTATGTTAAGGGATTAGAGTCTGTATGAGGGTATGTTAAGGGATTAGAGTCTGTATGGGGGTATGTTAAGGGATTAGAGTCTGTATGGGGGTATGTTGATTAGAGTCTGTATGGGGGTATGTTAAGGGATTAGAGTCTGTATGGGGGTATGTTAAGGGATTAGAGTCTGTATGGGGGTATGTTAAGGTGTCATACTATATTATCCTATTTCATAATAATTAGTTTCTGTTTATATCCAACAGGTTATGAAGGAATGGTTTTTACATTTATCTTGTATCCCCATCATGTATACTGCATGAAAAACAACACTGAAGGAGAAGGACAGAGAGAATGGATTGACAATGAGGGAAAAGTATTTATAGGGTTATTTTAAAGCAATTACTCTTGACTTTTCAGGTGCCTCCAGTTTTACTATTACATGCAAGGACCATCGGAGGACTGGTCAGGTCAACTGTATATGTACTGGAAGAGTCCATCACAGGACATTGAAGACATATTGCCTAGTTTGAAGATGCTTGGCCCTCAAGGAGACGGTTGGAATCTAGGCATGGAATCAAATACACTTTACGGGAATTTTCAGGTATCTTACAGATCAGCGTTAACCTTTTTACCCCCACTCCCCCCTTAGGAGTTAGTCCTTGCCTCCATGCCTCCCCCTTTCACTTCATCAACCAAGATGTTTCAAAATAATCCTGAATCAGAAAGAAAAACTGAAAAAATTTGGGTTTTTTTGCACGTTGATATTATTATTGTGCACATAATTATTCATAAACACCTTGTATATACCCAGCACATTTAGTTAGATCACGTTTAATGAAATACTTGACAGTTCTTCCTTTTTCTTGGCTCACGCCCCCCTTGGTAATTACCCACGCCTCCCTGGGGGGGGGGGGGGGCTGCCCCGACAGTTTAAGAACCGCTGTTATAGATGCATAAGTAGAGACTAATAGAAAACAAACGGTAGAAGTAAAGTGCAGGAAGATAATTAATGTGAGCAAAGGAGAGTGTGCATGAAAGTCATATCAGAAGATTAGTACATTTTTTTAAAGAAATTTGGTTCCAATTGTCATGTTGTTTTATAAATATTATGTTTAGGATGTGCCAACTGCTTCATTGCTTGGGACGCATCTGCTTTGTATTGAGTGCCGCCCCATGTGTTGAGGGGAAGGCCTTTAGTGTGTAATAAAAAAAATTATAAGCAGATGTCCCATTGGGTTGTTAGGTGTACATGTATTACAGAGTCTGATTCTATTTTAGAGACTGTTAGTAGTCTTAGAGCAGAAAGTATCATATAACTCAAAACTCATGTCTATGGAATCTATTCCTACATAGTAACACTGTGTAGATGTTCCTCCGTGGCCTGTGTCCAGTTTCATCATATAATGCATTTTACCTTCAAGTATAATTTCATTGTTTCGTATGTCCAAAACTCCGTGTTTTGTGTAGTGTGAATACAAGAGTTGCTGATGATTATGGATCTCATCATTAGTTTGAGATTTATCAACATTGATATCAATAATCTCTGTCCTCTGATATCAATAATCTCTACAAATTGATGAAATTACTAATGATAATACTAACGCTCTGCCTTCAGATGGTCTTTGGAGCTATTCAGGGTTTCTATGGGGAGAACAGCACCATAGCCATAGATGACGTGGAGTTGTTTGAGAGGGCTTGCCCTATTGGCATTGCCGCGTGTTCCTTTGAGGACGGGTTCTGTGGCTGGACCAACACAGGCGAGGGAGACCACTCGGAGTGGGTGATGCACCGCGGCGCCACGCCCACGCAGGGCACCGGCCCTGACTATGATCACACCCTCAACACCGCTCTGGGTGAGCCTTGTGTTCTGACTTACGTTCTGCCAAACTATTATATTTGACTTATTTTGCAAGTTCTTTACCAATGATTTAGCTTCGTTACTTCATGGGTATGATTTCAAGTTGATGTTTATTCTATAGTTGGAAGATTTTGTATCATAGACCAAGATACCTCTATTATTCAGTACATTATAATGATGGTGTATGTACCTGCTTATATTCACATCATTCATATCAATATCACCTCAGTTCATGAATGAAGAACTGTCAGATTTTTTTGTTCTTGTAAATAACATGTGCACTCTTATATTTGACAGGGCATTATATCTACATGGATGCAGCAACAGCCGTTTCCAACACAACAAGTGCTACATTAGAATCACCATTCATCCCAGAACAGAGCGCCTGGCGGGGTCACTGCCTTGAATTTTACTACTCTATGTATGGTGCCGATGTAGGGGGTGAGTAGAAAAATAGTACATCCTTTAGATCCTAACTTTTTTGTAGACTCTCATTATCAGCAGATTTTATAGTCAGCCTCATTCTGTTTATACTCCTCACCAGGTGACTGCATGCATGTCCCACGGTGTGTAATGTTCATGCTGATATTTACCTCCGTCAAGCAGGTTATAGGATCAGTGGTTTGCTTGTTTGCAGGATTACGCTAAAAGTTTTAAACTGATTTGTATGCAACTTTTACCAGAGGTGGAGCTTGGTCCAATTTATAAGTGATTAATTTTGGAGTTGATCCGGATCTGGATCCAGGATTTTTTTTGAGGCTATCCTGGTGGGCTTGGCATGTGCCGCCCTCAGGGTGGCGCCCCCAAGACCCAAGACCCGCCGGCCAATGCTGTGAAGGCTGAGCTGGTGTTAGAGAAAGATAATCTGAATGATGAGTTTTATTGAGGCAAATTTTTAAAATCATTATTTTGTTTAATTATATTTATTTGTCATTATTATTATTATTTTTTTTTTTTTTTTATCAGGCGGAATATTTTTCAGCCTTGGCGGAGGTATGCCGTCTGGGACTCAGTGCTCTTGTTATAGAATGTTTCAATCTGTCATCACTAGCATGCTGAGCTTATTTCATTGACTTATTGTCTGCACATTGTAGTGATTCATGTAGGCTTGAAATGGATTCCAATTTTCAATTGTCATGGCTTTTTTTTATTTGATATCTCAAGATTTCAGTCATATTGATAGTTGGTAAACTGACTGAATTTTTTGATGTTATGAAGAATAGTAATACTAATCTAATAATAATGATAAAAGTAATAATAGTAATAATAATAGTTTTCAGTTCCTAGTAGCTAGTTAGTTTTCCAGATGTGTTATCATTAGTTTACATAATTTGTCAAACAAATAATATTTATGATAGTTATGTTCTTAAAGGTAATGTGTTGAGCTGCTAGTGTAGTAATTAGTGTTCTCACCTTACAACTATGTGGTTAGGAATTTAAATCTGATTTCCAGTGCCAATCTAGATAGTTCCATTTATGTTGATCTGGAAGACCAGTGAGACCCCAATGTGTGGCAGAAGCGGAAAGACACACTTTTTCCTCTGCCTAGTGAGCTTTGTGCTACTAAAACACAAATGTAGTTTTTGCCCCACTATGGTGGTGATAAAGGAGCAAACCTTAACGAAATGAGCAGATAATGATTTACTTTCCTTGTCTTACCCAAGTCATTGATGACAGGCTTGGCAGTGCAGGTGAAGAGCCAGAATGAGGTGACAACGTTGATGGAGGTATTTGGAGATCAAGGAAAGGAATGGAAACTGGTATGTATATTAGCAACCATTGACTTCATTGTTTGAAATATTTTATTATTTTGCAGTTTGTTATAGTAAGCTATTGTGATTAGAAAATCTTTAATGTTAAGTTTCTCATTGTAATTAGAAAATATCAGTCATTCTCATCACTCAGGGCTAGCTACCACTGATTTACTGGCAACTAATGGTCTGCCACCTCCAAGAGTCAAAACTAAATTGAAAAGAGCTTGAAATTCTTGCGAGTGCCAAACTAGTTTACTTGGCAGCCTCAGATGTCACTTTGTGTGGCACGTGCTGACTTAGATTGTGTGTTCAGAAAAACTTGGTGGTGATCCCTTAGTTTTATGAGATTATTATCTTGTTTGTCATATTCAACCCTGGATATAACTGTAAAGAGATATGCAGGTGTCAATGGGAGTGTCCGTGAAAATGCCAGTCCATATCGATCCAATGAAAAATGGAACTGTTGAAAAAATGGGAGCCTGGTGTTTCAGTGCATAGGCACTGAATTTTCCATATAGCTTTTGTCTGATTTAGGTTTGTAGCACTTGGTGGTGCCTTAGAAACACAAGAGGTGTTTAGTAGCAGGTCAGGTCTTTTGATGAATTATCATGACATGGCCTTGGTGGGTCCAGCAAAAGGATCAATCCATCAAAGCTTTAGATCTAAGGGAGCCAGTAAATCTACATTGTACCTACCTGTACACACAAAAATTACTGTATAAGGATATATGTAATTGGAAATTGAAGAGAAATACATTACCTTTATCTTCAATTAAGACTAGGAAGTCTACTTTTAAGAAAGTCTTTAGTCAAAAAATTTCCAAAACATATCTCTAGAGTTTACATGAACACTGAATATGTTTACTAAACCTAATCTGTTACATTGCAGTCTAAGTGGAATGTTATGGAAGATGTCATTCCAACTGGTGCTTAAAGCTCAGCGAGGCACTGGGCCTCTCGGAGACATTGCCTGTGGACTGACATTTGGATAGGTGATACCATCTGCAATTCTGATCCATCCGAGGTAGGAAACTTTCTCCCGGCCTCTTGTAGCTTCCTTATTTTCTTATGTTCTTAATGATGTCCAAATTATCGTTAAAAATAATTTAGAAAAAAATACTGGCATAGATAGCTGCGGTATAATAGTGTGTGTGACCTAGGTCCTGGGTCTCTAGGAAAATATTGATATGAATTCTTGTACTTATTAACTTGTACTTGTTAGTAATTTCCATTCATAATGTACACTGCGGCTCCATCAGCACTGCTGCCCTGCCAAGTGTGAAGAAACTGGCTCTTCTGGAATTCTGTGTTGCCGACCTCTGAGCTAGACTAAGATCATTAATGAATAATAGAAAAAGAGTGGGTGATAGGACACTACTATTGATAGGACAGAGGTTTGTCATTTTTATTACATTTCCAGTTTGTGTGCTTTAATGGTTCCGTCCTTGCTCCAAGTCAAGTTTGTGACTTTGTTGGAGACTGCAAGGACAAAGAAGATGAGATGAACTGCGGAGACTGTAACTTCCAATTTAGTGAGTGATTCTCCTCACAGTTGTACATTCCTATATGATGCCTGTGTCAAAGACTAAACACTCCTGTTGCTGATGATGGATGTCTTACGGATGTATCAAATGATCAGAGTAATGATAGTCTTTTGACCTCTTCCATGTCAGGCCTCTCCATCTTCAACAGAAATTGTCTTCTTTTGTTATAGATTGGGTTATGATTTTGAAAAGTCGTGGATAGCGATTGGTGGTACAGTATATCTAGCTTAATGCTTAACAGGATGAACAGGGATGCATTATTAGACCTGCTTACAAGTGTCTCAATATCCCTTATACACCATGTAAATGATGTTTTATTTACTGTAGTGTGTTGAAAGCATTGCCTAAGCTGATACCAACACCGATGACATGACAGCTGCATAAATAGAGACATGAAACACACTCGTCTTGTCACTCAAAACTCTCACTTGTCATTACTGGAGGTGAGGACGGGGGACCAGATTGAGAGGATGTTTTTTTTATTTTTGTTTTCAGGTTCATGTGGGTGGAAATTCCAAATACAGAATGACTTTATATGGGAGAGAGGGCGGAACATGAGTGACGGAACTGACCGCGCCGTCGTCTTGGACCACACCCTTGGCAATGCCGCTGGATATTTTGTCTACATCGCAGAGCAGAACAGTGAATCATCTGGTCCGGCTGTTATGGTTACTAAGCCACTCCATAATTCAATCCTGGAGTGCACCATGAACTTCTGGTATCTTTCTCATCATATTTTACCATTTGTCAATCTATTTTAAAGTGTTTGTAGATTTGCATTAGGAAACTAAATGATAAAGTCAACATTTTCTGGTTCTGTGAATGTTGAATGTTTCAGGTACCGAGAAAACAGCAACAACTACTACGACAAACACATGAAGATAACAGTCAGCGTTGTGAAGGACGGGGAAGTCTTTCCTCTGCATTACCTGATTGACACTAACACAGCGGCGTGGGTGAAGGCCACCGTCAGAATAATGGGTCTGTAGAGACTCTTTGCCTCATTTCTTTTCTGCACAATAAATGAAAATAGAAAGCCATACATTTTTGTTTCTAGATTTTTCTATTGATTATTATCTCTGCAGTTGAGTGTGAAGTGTAGCAAGTCTTATGATTGATAAAACTACTGGTGCACCTCTTTTAGAAATAGGTAACTTATCTTCATCAAGGTTTAGAATTTTCATTGACCTTTCCCTAACAGACTGGAAGGGGGACTTTAGTGTTCAGGTTGAGGGCGAGACCACAGGCTCTCCTTCAGACCTCACCTTGGATGACATCACCTTTGACAACTGTGGACTGCCATCACTCATCCCCGGGGAGTGTCCAATGTACCACCTCAAGTGTCCTTACACAGGTGAGCTTACAGCATCTGCCTTCTCATTCATTAACACTTTCTCAGTCATCATTCAAAGAATCTTACATGTGCTGATGATAGCAAGGTGGGATACAGAGGTAACTAGTGGAGAGCAAGGAACACGAATCACTTTCATTTTCTCATGAACAGTTTTGTCCCATACAACAGATACATTTTGTTCCTTTTATTTTAATCAACTACAATTGAAAATTAATAATTCTAAATAATTCTTAGGATATTATCCTCTAAAGTTATACACACCTTGTTTGTGGTCATAGATTAGACTTTACAAACGAAAATATCTACAATGGTTTGTATTCAAAAGAAAATTTGATCAACCTTGTAATCCCATTATGCTTTATGTATTTCATTCTTTTTTCTTCAGGAATTTGTATTCCTCCTTCTTTTATCTGCGACACCACCAATGACTGTGGCAACCAAGAGGATGAAAAGTATTGTGAAGGATACCCAGCCATCTGTACTCTTGAAGAAGATGAAGAGTGTGACTGGACACAAGAAAATGAACAGGATGACATTGGTATGGAATTTTGTATTTCTGTATGAATTTACGACGTACATATATATTTTTTCTCTCATAGAAATACTTTTTCCAAACCTATGGAATGGCACTGAAGACAAAGCAGAATGTTGACAGAGGGTAATGGATTGCCAGTGACTAGCACTCCTCCTTTTCTCTGTGTGCCTAGTTTTGAAATGTCCATTTCCACAACAGCCATGATGATAGTGACAGTGACTGTAATGTACAGGATCTCTTATTGAGTGTTCTTTTGCTTTCCTGAAACAGACTGGCATGTTGGCATGAGTAATGCAGCTGTGGGCAGCACTAGCCACCTGACAGGCCCACCGGCCGACCACACTACCCGCCTCACCACTGGTCATTACTTGTACATCACCAGCCCACCTCACCACAACAACATGGAAGAAAAACAAAGCAAAAAGACTTACCGAGCATGGTTTGTCAGCCCGACACTGATGGTTGAGCCTAATTTTCCCGTCCCCTGTCAACTTCGTTTTCACTATTACATGTATGGGAAGAACATTGAAGAGCTGAATGTTTATACCAGAACAGAAATTTATGGTAAGAAATCACTTTCCTTTAGAAGACTAGGAGAGCAAGGCCAGTTCTGGGACCGTTCAGTTGTGACGGCCACAGAGTTAGTTTATTTCCAGTTTATCATTGAAGGCATCACCAACAACAAAGACTTTTCAAACCTTGCCATCGATGATCTGTCGTGGACTGGGAGCTGCTTACAGGTTAACGCCTCCCTCCCTGACGGCAGCACCCCCACGCCACCACCCAGTCCATGTGCGGATGATGAATTTTACTGTGGCTATCAGTCTGCATGCATTTCTGCGTCAAAAAGGTGTGACTGGCACAATGATTGTAAAAATAATGCTGATGAGGAGTTCTGTGGCGAGTGCTCATTTGAATATGGCCTGTGTGACTGGTATGATGCTAGTGCTGGCATGTTCCAATGGAGAAGAATTAGTGCCAGTGCCTTCAGCTACATCTCTCATCCAAACGTGGACCACACCTACAACACCTCGGAGGGCCACTACATATACCTGGAGAACGGAGTTGGAATTGATGGGAAGACCGCCATACTGAACAGTCCAAAGATTTCACATATGACCGGACCTTACTGTGAACTACACTTTTGGCTGTATGTAGAAAAGCCGGCGAATTCAAACTTAACTCTGTACACTTATCAGGATCAGATACAAGGACAGCTTTTATACACCCTCTTGAGCCATGAGGTGCAGGAGAAGGTGTGGTTCAAGGTCATTGCAACTGCTGCAAATGTACCTATGAATGATTACTTTGTCTTCAAAGTTACACCAACCTTTGATCCATCCACAAGTTGGGAAGAAACTCACTCTTCACTTGCCATTGATGACATCAGTTTCTTTAATTGCAATGACTTGACTTTGAGTCTTAACTGCAATTTCGACAATGAAGATCTGTGCACATGGCAGCAAGATACGTCTGACGAGCAAGACTGGACGAAGACAGGCATCAATAATGGCTCTCTGGCTGACCATACATCTGGAAGTGGCTATTATGTCTCCATTGACTTCATTCAACCACAGGGTAAAATGACAACGAATGATAAGGCAAGACTCATAAGTACAGTGCAATCCAAACCAGACAAGTATAAGAACGTGCTGAGTCTCTGGTACTACTTCTATGGTGAAAATGTTGGAAGTTTCAGAATTATTGAGAGGAAGGAGAGCACAAAAACAAACTCTACTCTTTTTGAAGTCACTACCACTCAGGAAGACAGATGGCTCCTGTATCAAGAGGAAATGGTAACTGATGATGACTTCACAATAATTTTAGAAGGTGAATGGGGAGAGAGAGGAATGGGCTTGCTGGCTGTTGATGACATTCTGATGAAATCCAACTTGAATGAGGCAGTCTGTGGTTTTGAAGGTGATTTTTGTCAGTGGCTGCCAAGTAATGAGAGTGCCGGAGTATGGACACGAGGACAAGGACAACAAAACCTTACTGTCCTCCCCCCTGTGGACCACACTCACGGCGCGGACACGGGTTATTACGTCTACCTGAAGGCCACAGGACAGGGCGAGGTGGGCTTCCTCACATCGCCCACTTACAAGACAGTTGGCATTCAGTGTATCAGATTTTGGTACCATATGCTGGGAGACAACGTGGGCCATCTGAAGGTTGAAATAGATGAAAAGACTGTTGATTATGGATTCATTCCTTTATGGACTCATTCTGAAAACACCTTTGAGATGTGGTTCCAAGGAATGGTGACACTTCCTGACATGCAAAAATACAGTGTAAGATTTATGGGTATTTCAGGAGCCAATCAGAATACTGTGCTTGCCCTCGATGATGTGACCTTTGTACCCGGTGCTTGCCCTCAGCCTTATGTTTGCAACTTTGAGTATGACACATGTGAATGGTTTAATTCAGACCGGGATGAATTTGACTGGGTACTTTCATCTGGTGAAGAAGGAGGGGGCATTCTTGTGGATCATACTGTTAATTATGAGACAGGCCACTACCTTGTAACAAAGCTAGAGGGCAAAAAGAAAGGTGACCATGCCCAGCTCTTTGGGCCTGTAGTACCAGCCAGACACAAGTGTATGACGTTCTGGTATTCAATGCAGCATATTGTCAATGCTACACTCATAGTCAACTTGATGCAGGATGAAACCATTGATTTAGTGAAGCTTCATAACTCTTCTTTGCTTTACCTTTGGGAAGAAATTTCTATAACTCCAGATGTGTCAAGCGATAGCTATGAGATCACATTAGATCTGGTTGTAGATGAAGACATTACATTTTCAGAATTCTTCACGATAGCAATAGATGACATTGCATTTACAGAGGACTGTGACACCCACACACATCCACACATCACCACTCAGCCCCCCACACACCTGCCCTCCACCTATGATTGTGACTTTGAGCAAGATGAAAGTGAAACTTGCGGATGGATGCAAGAAAGTGACGATGGAATAGACTGGCAGCGCTGCAAGGGTTCAACACCGACCCCGAGACTGGTCCTCAGGCCGACCACACACTTCTTGATGTCGATGGACACTATGTATATAGTGGCAATAACTTGGCCCAAAATGAAACCACTGCAGTGCTAAAAAGTCCAGAAGTAGACTTTGGTGCCAATGGGGCCTGTTTGTCATTTTGGTACCACATGCATGGCTTTGATGTTGGTTTACTACAGGTAATGTCTCAGAAGACAAGCAGCACTGTGAGGTATCCTGTGTGGCAGCGCTCCAGTGAACAGGGAGACAAGTGGATGCAGGCCAAGGTGCACTTCACAACACTGGGCTCGCAGTACATGGTGCTGCAGGCCACTGTCAAGGCCGCGGGGGCAGGAGACATAGCAGTGGATGACATTATTTTTGACTATGGAAACTGCTACTCTGGAATTTTCTGTGATTTCGAATCTGAAGATCTGTGTAATTTTGAACAATCTCTTGAAGATAAGCTGAACTGGCAGCTTGTTGAAGCCTTAGACTCTACTGGCAGTTTGGAAATGTACCCAGAGGGAGATCACACCTTGCAGTCCCCCGTGGGTCATTACCTCCAGCTGACAGGGGAAGAAGGCCACGCTGACATCTACACCAGCGAGATCGATCCACAGTACACCTGTGTCGAGTTTTCACTCTATTTGAACGGCTACCCCGAAGCGCTGGCGGCACAAATGAACGTGCATGTGCGCAGAAGTGGCAGCCTTGACCCTAAGCCTGCCCTGGCCATCACCGGGCCCATTGGCTATTACTGGAGACGCTACCTTCTGCAAGTCACCAGTTCAGTGCCATACTCTTTAGCCTTTCGGGGCAATATGAGAGCCTCTGGCTATACGATTGGCCTTGATGATGTGAAACCTCTCTTCTTCTGTGAACCTTTAAATGAATGCAACTTTGAGATGGACTTATGTATGTGGAATAACTTGAATGATGATGAATTTGACTGGTCATTAACAGCAGGGAAGGATTTGGATCACCTCTACGCCCCAGCCGTGGACGTGACTCTGGGATCACCGCTTGGAAAATTCATCTATGTTGACACTACCAGGGCAGGAAGCACATTTGACAGCCCGGAAGCAACCCTAGAGACCAATGCGATGGATAGTGAAATGCAGTGTGTTAGGTTTTGGTACCACATGCAAGGGTTAGGTAATCCAACTCTATCTGTGCGAATGAAAAAACTTCCATTTGTGGAAATTGACCAGCTGTGGGAAACTTCTGCACCCGTTCAAGGTGAATGGAAGTACCAGCAAGTATCTGTTGAAGGAGGGGGTCACCACGTCATCCAATTTGTGGCAATTTCAGATAAAGGAAAGAAAGGGATTATTGCCCTTGATCAGTTGATAATAGACCCTGGTCAGTGTAATAATGAAACCATCCCAGATTGTGTCATTTCTTGTGATAGTGGACACACTTGTATTCACGAGAACCAGATGTGCAATTTCATACAAGAATGTAGCGATGGGAAGATGAACGCTTGTGTGGCTATAACTGTACCTTTGAAGACACTGGTGAAGAACACTGTTTGTGGAGTAATGTGGGAATCAACAACGAGGTGCAGTGGTGGGAGTATCTCTCAGGTGATCGTAATGACAGCAATGCACCTCCTCTGGACCACACGTTGTTGTCGCCTTCAGGCCACTACATGGCGGGGTGCCTGGCGTGGGAGGGCGAAGGGCAGAGGAGACTCAAGCAGTCTTGCAGAGCCCCTTTATGTACAACTCTGCTTCCCATTGCCTCATGACCTTCTGGTATGTAATGTTTGGAAGACCAGATAACCTGTCTTCAATAGACATTGGCAGTCTGACAGTAGTATCTGAGGTCAGTGATCTTTCTGTTGAATTACTGACAGTGGAAGGAAGTCAGAGTGATGAGTGGAGATATGCAGTTGCCTATGTTGGAAGAATATTTCAAAAATTCATACTCAAGTTCATAGGGAACAGAAACTTGGAAATGAGTGGCTATATTGCTGTTGATGATATAAGACTGGATAACTGCTTCCTTCCTACACCACTGGATGACCCTTCAGACTGTTCACAGTTTTTGTGTGCAAACCATGCCTGTGTGTCGCCATTTGAGGTTTGTGACTTTGTGGATGACTGTGGAGACTACTCGGACGAAGACGACGACTATGCAAAGTGCAGTTCATTCGCTGCTCATTGTTCTTTTGAAGACGGCAACTTCTGTGATTGGAACCAAGAAGGTCCTGATGTCTGGCTCATGGGCTCACCAAGCACTGACAACCTGATTCCCAAGCGTGATCACACCACAAACACGCCAAGTGGGTCTTTCATTTCCATTGGTAGTGTTGAGAACCATTTGATGACGGCTTCCTCTACACTTTCAAGCCCTGTGATGGAATGGAATCAAAAGTACATCACCCCATGTGTGTTCCGCTTCTTCTATTACATGGATGGCCCAGATGTTGAGGAATTAATTGTCTCAACAAGGGAGACATCAGATGGCCCTTTGACTGAACAGTGGAAGGCTGTAGGAGCAGTTGGACCATATTGGGAACGAGTGGAATTGATAGTGGCAACGCATCTCATAGAGGACAAGCAACTGCAGTTCCTTGTCACTGGGAAAACTCTCAATAACACCGGTGACGAAGGTTCAGTGATTGCCATCGATGATTTGTCATTCTCAGTAGAGTGCTTTGTGTCGGATGATCCACTGCCACCCTCGTCACACACGTCGTCAACCACCGCTGGGCCATGCGATGACATGTTTGAGTGTAAGAGCGGCCAGTGTGTCAATCTGGACCAGGTCTGTAATTTTATGAAGGACTGTATGGATGGAACAGATGAAACTATGTGTGCTGAGTGTGATTTTGAGGAAAACACATGTGGATGGCATGATGTGAGTCACGGCAATTACCACTGGCTTAATGAGGAGCCAGGAGTGGAAGGGAGGGATGGGCAGGTTATGAAGGTGGAGGAGAGGTTTGGCTATATTTCCAAGGCTGCAGAGCTTGAAAGTGTACAGCTGGGTGGATCGGCCTCAAGCTGCACCATGAAGTTCTTTTATTACAAACATTTGGGTGCACATGGAACTACAGCTCTTCATTTGTATGTTAAAAGTGAAAACAGCAATGAATACAGAGCCTGGTACGAGCTGAATGACATGGGCAACACTTGGCATGAACAGAACGTTAAGATTGGTGAACACGAGGCAGGCTGGAGCTTACGATTTGAAGCCACTCACTATGATGAGGAGGGACTCGTTATTATTGATGACATTCGCCTTGACAATTGCACATTACCATCTGAAACAGTTTGCAAATTGAATGAAATTAAGTGCCATAATGGTGCCTGTGTTCATAAAGATGTCGTGTGTGACTTTAATGATGACTGTGGAGACAGAACAGATGAGTTGCCAAGTGTTTGTGATGCGTACAATCAGAGATGTAATTTTGAGGATGACCTCTGCAGCTGGTCTCCAGAAGAAGGAACAGTTGAATGGATTCGTAAAACAGGAGGAACACTTTCTGAAGATGTTGGACCAGACTATGATCACACAATTGGCAATGAAACAGGATATTATTTGTACCTAAGGAGTGGCCAGGACGTCAAAGGCAAGACTGGAAGGATATCTAGCACTAGTTTCTATCCCGCCGCCTCAGCCTGCCACTTCAGGTTCTGGTACGTGATGAAGGCTGACCAGGGGGCTCAGCTGACGGTGTATGTTGAAGAAACCTCCGCACACATGGACAAGGGAGCCAATATTCTCTTCCAAACAGAAGGCTCAGACACCTATGGCTGGATGAAAGCAGATGTCCCAGTTCCTTATGCAAGATATTTCAAAATTGTGATTGAGGGTATGGTAGGCGAGGATAGTGAGGCTGACGTGTCTGTTGATGACATATCCTTCACGCCTGACTGTATCCCAGTTGCTGCCGCGACCACCATCTCGCCGCCCCCCGGACAGTGCCACGATGACGAGTTTCAGTGCAGCTCACTAGAATGCATCCCAAATGCCAGTGTTTGTGATTTTAGATATGACTGCATGGATAGCACTGATGAGTTGCCATGTCCTTCAAACTGTAACTTTGAAATTGATACCTGTGGGTGGCATGAGGTTGTTGATGATGGTCTTAATTGGATACGGGCCAAGGCTAATGACAGTACTGTTGGGACAAATGAAGGAGGTCCCTTTGTGGATGCTACAGGCTTTCCTGAAGGACATTTTTTGCTTCTCTATGGCACAGGATCTGATTTCTCAAACCAGGAAGGATATGCACTTTCCCATTATTATCAAAATGCTGCTCCGTATTGCCACTTCAATTATTGGTACTATGCGACGGGAGAGGAGTGGTCTGATGTGATCCTTCGACTCAACACAACATCAACAGAAATGCTGAACTTAACCTTCTTCACCTGGGACACAGTAGCAGCGGATGGATCATGGCACAAGGAAGAAGTGGGAATCGGCAGACAAAAGTCTGCCTTCCAGCTGTCTCTTTACAGAAAAGAACCAGATCTTGAATTCAGTGGACACTTTGCTGTGGACGAACTGATGTTCAATGAGGACTGCCACTTTGGTAATCCATCAGAGGCAGGATGTAATGCTGGGGAATATCACTGTCGTTATACAAAGGTGAGGCAACGGAAGTCTGCAGTTAATAGTGTGATATGGATAAGGCCTCCAAGAATAGACCACCCTTGCCATATAGTTAAGTATTATTTTCAGACTTTACCTCTCAGCCTCATCTGTCCAATCATTATTCTGTAGTAACTGCAGTACCCTACTGAGACACTGCCTTCCTTTTAGAAATCATAACATTTCAAGTACCGTAGGCAAATTCCTGTATTTTCAGTCCTTATAAATAAACAACAAACACCAGCACACTACATGTACACTAGTGTATAAACATGCAATCACACCTCAGCTACAGACACATATAACCAGTGGACTTTTCCAGGTGTGTATACCGGAGGAGAAGCTTTGTGACCTGACCGACGACTGTGGTAAGAATGAGGACGAGGAGCGGCTGATGTGTCTGTCTTACCATCGCCTCAACCTTGAAGACGAAGCCTGGCTCTCCTGGTTCTCCCAAGAGACTGTTCAGGATAATTTAGATTGGATAATGGGCAGTGGCTCTACGGAAACTAAAGGTAAGCATCCTCATTATTTTTTCTTCTTTTTTGCTATTAAAGATATCATATTTAGCTTCAAGATCATGACAAATAATGGAGGAGTGTAGGCTTCTCAGTATCTTTGTTCAGTCTTGTCCATGTAAGGAAGTGTGAAGGGAGAGACATGAGAGAGAACTGTGTATGTATAGAAAGAACAATTTAAGTACCAACTAAAGTTACTTAAATATTCAACTTAGGAACTGGGCCCAGTTTTGACCACAACATCTGACGGGTCTGGCCACTACCTCTACATGGAGGGCACAGGAGGGAGCCCAGGCAGTGTGGCACGCCTGGTTTCTACCCTCTTGTATCCGACCCAGAATGTACTTTTACCTTCTATTCCCACATGTATGGCATGGACATCGGTTACCTATTTGTGTTTATCAGGTGAGTTTCATCAGTGCATGGGCCACTGATAGGTGTATATGCTGAATCAATCAATAGTGCGTGTGTAGTGGAATCATACATAGAAAGCTTGTTTTAGCTGCATTGACCAGATTATTGATTTGTCATTACAGAAGTGGCATCTCAGACTTTGTGGAGGGGATGAACATAACTGGAGAGGTTGGGAACTACTGGGCCAAGCAGACGGTGACAGTGAGAATGCCTCCAGAGGAAACCTTCCAGTTCATTATTGACGGACAACTTGGCAAAGGAGAATTTTCAGACATTGCTTTGGATGACTTTGTGTTTATGCCCTACTGCAAGTAAGTTAAGTAAATACTAGTTCATCCTATAATTAGCTTTCTGCCAAACACGTGGGGTGACCCAATTCAAAGTAGATGACGTACTCACACACAGTTGACACAATGGGCAAACCTTTACTCGTGCTCAGCCTACAAATGTACTATTACAATTTTACTCTAATTTTACACAAAAATGAAGAACTTACACATCAAAAATATTACGAATTTTTCACACTTCTTGTGCTCAGTTATCCTTTTACTATTTATATCATTTATTTTCTCCTTTATAAGCCGTGTTTTACATTTTTTTCTATTTTGTTCATACCTAAGGCTGCCTCCCAAACATGTGGGATGACACAAGATTCAGGGCAGCTCGTACACACAAATATTTCATACAAATTTTCACATCCTAAATACTGAAAGGGATTTTATGAAAATTGAATATTTTTCTTGCAAGTTGAAAATTCTACAAAGAATGCATATTTTGTCCCTAATGCTTCACGACATGGGTATTCACTAAAAGAGTTTGTTATATTGCAGATTAGCCAGCAACTCTGGCAGAAATTGTACTTCACTAGAGCACGAGTGTGGCGATGGAACTTGTTTACAATTCACAAGTCGCTGCAACTTTGTGGTTGAGTGTCCGGATGGGGACCAGTCAGACGAGGAGGGGTGTGGTGAGGCAAACTGGGAACACCAACATCTAAAATTAGTCTGCATTGTGTTGATGAATTATGTTGTGTTGGGTTGAAAAAAAACTGTATTTCTGCTTTATTTTCAGGATTTTGATGTTAATTAAATGTTTGTATTTCTTTCCAGTGCCAGAACGATGCAGCTTTGAGGGTAAAGACTTCTGCAACTGGGATGTCACGTACAGTGCAGAGAAGAAAGAAGACGTTTTCATGTATGTTTCCTTTATCTTATGTAGTGGGCAAATATCTGAACTCACACCTATTGTTTGAGGCACAATATCCATTCCTAGCAAGGTAAATAATGGGATAAGCATAGTACTTGATTTGAAGGGTAGACTGAACGAAACATAGGAGAGAAAGAGTAGCCTATCCATCCGCCATGACTCCCTTATCCAGGGCGGTTTCTTACTACAGTATATGCGAACTACACGGTTGCACAGGGCCCCCGAAGCCACCAAGAGGCCCCCAAAATCACATTAACATTTTTTTGTTTTTTAGAACATAGTCTCTTTTCCTCTTAAAGTGCACCAGATTGATGCATTCAAATATTTAAGACGTGCCCCCTGGACCACCAAAGAGGGCTTGGAATCCCCCCACCATAGTATTACAAAATAGGGCCCCCAAACAGCATTTCACATCGGGCCCCCAAAAGGCTAGAAATGGCACTGCCCTTATCGAACAGGGACCCAAAGGGGTTCTATCAGGTTTATAAAACAAAGACAAGGGAATTAGTTGGGCCCTTAAGGTCAGGACAAGGTGAGGTCTTAAATACGGATGAGGATATGTGTAGGAGTCTAAATGATTATTTCTTAAGTGTTTTTACGGAGGAGGATACACAGACGATACCTGATAGTGAACAGATGTTCAAAGGAAGCGATGAGGAGAAACTCAAAGATATTGTGATAACTAGGGAAATGGTGGAAGAGGGTATAGAAAAAATGAAAACATTTAAATCGCCAGGACCAGATGAAGTGTATCCCAGGGTATTAAAGGAATGCAAGGAGGTTGTTAGTGAGTCGTTAGTGCACATTTTTAGGAAATCGGTTGAGATAGGCGATGTGCCATTATTGTGGAGGAAAGGAAATGTTGTTCCCATATTTAAGAAGGGAGACAGAGGACTAAAGTCAAATTATCGACCCGTAAGTCTAACATCAGTGGTGGGTAAATTATTGGAATCTATTATTGCAAAAAACATTAGAGAGCACTTAGATAAACATAGTTTGATCAATGATTCACAACATGGATTCACCAAGGGTAGGTCATGTCTCACCAATTTATTGAGTTTTTATAGGAAAGTTTATGAGACGGCAGATAATGATAAGGATTATGATATAATATATTTGGACTTTAGTAAGGCATTTGACAAAGTACCACACGAGCGACTCTTAAATAAGGTTAGGGCTCATGGTATAGATGGGAAGGTTCTTCATTGGATCAGAGCTTGGCTAAGTAATAGGCAACAAAGGGTTACAATTAATGGTTCCAAATCTGAATGGGGACTGGTGACAAGTGGAGTTCCACAAGGGTC
>JACEEZ010010569.1:45978-125978 GCA_016584305.1 Chionoecetes opilio
CCTGAATAAATCTTACATCTTATTGTTGAATTCCAGTGAATTAGTCATGCTGTGGTTTCCATGATGAGCTAAAATAGCCAGCAAGAGATGGGAAATCTTGTTTTAGAGTGCTGGCAGGAATATAATATACTTCAATGTATTAACAATCAAGGCTGTCAAGGCCCTTCTGCTGCATTTTATAGGATGGCAACTTTGGGACTATTTTTTCCAGATTTACTTTTTTATAGAGAACTGAAGTTTCAGGTAATAAGAAGTGTGGCATTAGGTTGAAAAATTCCAAAGTGTCGGGTGTTTTAAAATGCAATGCAATCTAAGCTAGGCTGCCTAGACTTGCCGCATTATACAGTTTTGTGTTTTGTTTTTACCACCATTGCTTAAGTGACTTGTGGCCATTGAGGCAGATGATGATAATGATGATGATGATGATGATGACAGAGATGTTCTTGCAGGCACAAGCTGTGACTTTGAGCATGGGGACTGGTGTGGCTGGTTTGAGAGCAGCAGCAGCTCCAGCCACTGGGCCATCACAGGCTTCCCGGCCCCCTCGCCGGGCCCTCACAGTGACCACTCGCAGGAAACTACTGCCCATGACCTCACCACTACAAAGAATGAGGTCAGCTTTTTGGGTATTCTTAAGAGCATCTTGAATCCATTGTTGCCATAAGAACACACAAGTAGAGTAATGGTATCACAGATCGTGGTAACAATCTCTACCCAGGGATGGACGGTGGAAATGTTGGGACTTTACATAAAGATTTTAGAATTAAAAAATGTTGTTACTTATGGAATTGTTAGGAATCATGGAAAGACATGCTGTGAAAAGACAGCTGACAAAACAAATATGACATCGCAAGATAAACATGGAATAAATTTGATCATTTTGTGAAATTTGTTATTACATTTTATAGAACTTGAACTCTTTGTCCATGCTACTCAAAGCTTCAAAAAACTACTATTAAAATTGACAAACTGCATTACAGGGCAGTGGAGGCCAAGTGGCTGTGTTGGAGTCGCACACCTTCTCCTGGGTGGGGTCCCAGTGTACTCTGTCCTTCTGGGCTTACGTGGCTGTGTCTACTTCCTGGCTTGCGTTTGCCTCTGAGGAGGAACCCTCAACCTTGGTTCTCCTTAAGAAAGCAGAGCAGGATGTGGTGAGTGTGATGCTTTGAGGATGACTTGCAAGTACTGTTGATGGATATAGTATAGTCGTGTAAAACGTTCTCAAAAATTCATCGTTGCTTTATATTTTCTACCCGCAGCTTCACTCTCAGGTTTTTAGATACAGGGGTCTCATAAGTTCTGCATTTGCTGTGACAATTACTGGCATGTCTTTTCAGTGCATCAAGACTGTGGAATGCAAATGTAAACAAGTCATTAACGCTTCCGTGGGTTGACTTTGGCTGTAAACTTCACTTTTTTTTCTTTCAAGTAATTTTCTTTGTTTCTTCTTGATATTATATCATTTCCCAACTTGTAGAGTCCAAGTGGGTATTTTTTTCTATTTTCCTATTTATAGCACATTAATGTGGATTGACTTATTTCTCATCTTTTGCTCCTTCTATTTAACTTGTTTAAATCATTCTGCAATGCTTGGCTAGCCTTGCCGTTTTTCTTGTTATCTTCATGAATTTTACAGATAGCAGATAATATTTGTATAACATTAATGAATAGTGATATATATAAGTAAAACAAGCACTGCACCTCACACAGGCCTCTGGTGAGCCATCAGAAACCCTGTGGACAGCAAAACACTCGGACCAGTGGATAAATGTGTTTATAATTATTTCTGGCAAGAGAGACTTCACTCTTCACTTCATGGCCACGCACGGCAGCGGGAAGGTGCGGGAAAACTTCAGAATTATTGCAAATATAATGAATGAGTCTTTCATTACTCATTTTTTACATTTTTGATAGAGAAAAGCTTTAGTATGAAATTTCATGAGGATATTTATATTAAGATCAGAAATATACTTATGTTGATACCAAATCCAAGTAAATCATAAAAGTGTTTTTATTTTTTTCTTGACTTACACCTGTACTTTTTTCTTTATTACTTTGTGCTTTACTTTTCTTTACTACTATATGACATGACTATGCAAGCACAAGTGTACAGTACAATTAAACAAAGGGATTCTCAAGTGTGTGTTTCATGCATGACTTTTTCTCACCACAGAGTCACATTGCCTTGGATGACCTTCACTTCCAAAATTGTAAAAATAATGGTGAGTGTCAGAGTGTGACAGACTTCCAGTGTGCCGCCGATGGTGACTGCATCCCGCGCCAGTACGCCTGTGATGCTAAGTATGACTGCCGTGACAAGAGTGACGAGTACCAGTGCCCGGATATCAAGGTGGGTTAAAGTCAAGGTGGTCTAACAGTCCATTGTTATCATACTGAAATATTTCCAGCTATCTATTTTTTCTATTTAATTTTGAATGGCAAATGGATGTGGCAACCCCAGCACAAGCTACGCCGTGGTCCAGGCCACTGTGTAGTGCCGTGTGTAGGGGGTTCATCACCTAGCCCCCCCGAGACATAGAGCGTAGAATGCATGTCTCTGTATTTCCTGCTTCTCGTAAGAGGTAACTAAAAGGGACAAAAAAAAGGTAGTAGGTTAGATGCCCGCCTCCTTGTAATACTAAATTATATGAAAACTCAGAGCAGAAGAGTACCTATGAAAGCCCAAGGCTGAAAGGTACTTAAATTGGGGTGTTTGGATATGCACGAATGTTAAATACTGCAACGTCTTTTTCTCACCTTTCCTTCTCACCTCGGCTAGAGGAAGTGGTGGGTGGGTAGGAACCTTCAACTTTGCTATTCTTATGCATCTAACTTGTAGAAACTTTATTGGTAGAAAGTAGTCATACAGACAGCCCCATTTAGCCCAGTAGAGCTCTTGCTGTCTTTTTTTCCTTTGTGCTCCTTTATATGTATTTTGCTATGTATTTCAAGGCTCCAAATGAGTTACGTAGCTTACGGAAACAAAGTGGAAGAATAATCCTTGCATTGAAAATTAATATTTTATCCAGGGTAATTGCAACTTTGATTCGGAATCCTGGGTGGAGGATTGCAGCTACAGGCAGCGCACCGACGACCACCTGGACTGGCAGTGGGCCAGTGGCTCCGGACAGCCGGCGACAGGCCCTCAACACGACCACACTCTGGCCTCTGGTTCCTCTGGGTCCTCTGGTAAGGGTGATGATGATAAGCCTGCTCAACCAAACACCAAACCTCAAAGCTTTATCCTTGTTATTATTTTATCCTAAACTTCACAATAATTCAATATGAATATGATTAAGATTGAGTAAATATGTAGGTATAGATCCTATGCTGTGAAAGAGAGGGGAAGACCAAGCAAGGAATGGAAAGACAGGCTCAAGGAAGCATTGCCTCACAGGAGCCTAGGCATCCAGGAGAATAAAAGACAGGTATGGGATAGAGTGAGTTGACACGATGCAGTTCATAGAGGAACGCTGCACCACTGAGATCAGACACCTTGAGCAGTATGAAGCAGCTGAGGTAAACCACGGGCAGTGGAGCCTGGTTGTGGAGGATCTTGGGGTGACAAGTTTCAAACAGCAAAAGAAATACAGTATGATTGCAATGATACGAGTTGATGATGCATTCCACAGCCCACTCATATACCGAAATCCTCATATATTGAGAGGATTAATTCTTGGGTTGAATGGGGATGCGTTCCTGATCACCAAGAAATTGATTCATGACTGCGCGTGTGTTTGTATTCTAACGGGTATAGGCGTAGATATGAATAACAACAGATCAGTGGCATATGATGGTTATTGCCATAGGATGTCCACTGTAGCCTACTACTGTGTTGAACCTATTACTGTGGCATGCATATTTCTCACAAATTTTATTCAGTAACATTTTGACACATTCGACATGGTTTCTTTACAGGACACTACGTTTATGTATCCAGTGAGAGTGGAACACCTGGGCTTCTGGCCACACTGGAGACAATAGATGAATACCCAGCCTCACAGGACATCTGTTTCCTGCGTTTGTGGTATTATATGCACACAGACCTCAGTGCAGGAAATGTGGACATTGGGACCCTAAGAGTGTATTTATCAGGTATGGTTTCCATATTAGTATTTAATGCTACAATGAGGTAAACACATGCCACCATGGATCACAAGGAATATATGTAGGAACACCTACTGCCTCTAGTCTGTACTACAACTAGTTCTTGCACGCCATTCAAATTTTATAAACTTTTGGGTAGCACCTCATATTTAAGAGGCTTTCAATTAAGCAAAGATGTCAAGGATTTGCTGTATTTCATGATCTGTATCTTATAAAGCTATGGCGTCCTTACAGACAGATATAATCAGCGGTACCCCGCGGCCTCAGTGAGTGGCAACCGTGACCACCAGTGGACGGAGGTGGTGATCCTCGTCAACATGAATGCTAACTATTTTGTCATGTTTGAAGTTGAGACAGGAACTTCAGAACACACATACATAGCAATTGATGATGTGTCCTTCACTCGTGTAAGTGTGAATTTGATGTACTTGTGGCATTCTAGAGAATATAAAATTATTCTTTTAATTCCCCTGCACATTTTTCATTCTAAATTCTATGTTCTTTTCCTTCAGGAATGTGAAACAGGCGTGGGTCCCCCTCCCACAAACAACACTTGCAGCAGTGAGGAGCTGAGGTGTGGCTCTGGGGAGTGCGTGCCCGAGGCTTTCTTCTGTGACTGCTTCTCCGACTGTCTTGACGGATCTGATGAAAGCAGCTGCAGTAAGTGACCTATTTAGGGGGGGAAATTCTTTTGAAAAGTGTCATGTTACTAGAAATCAAGTATTGCAAAATGCAGATATGACATTAACAAAGTAGCACCCTCTTGATCTGGAACAAGTCATCTCAGTATGGTAATTTGACACCACTTCTTTCAGTATGTTACACTTAGTAGTAAGGAATTGGGTAATTATTTTTAGTAGTCATTGATGAACACTCCTTCACCAGGCACCACCTGTGTCACTCTGAGCACTCGCCCCACCACCAGCACCTCTGTCACCAGCACTGTCAGCACCACAACAAACCCTTATGCTTGCAGCAAGAAAGAATTCTCTTGTGAAGACAGTGACCATTCCTGCATTCCAGCTCTTCTTTTGTGTGACAGTGTTCCTGATTGTCCCAATGAAGCTGATGAAACGCAGTGCCCGGGTAAACTATTACTATGTCTTTTTTACCATTATCTTATTGCCTGCTGTTTTACTGTTTGTGTTGTCTGTATAATCATGTATCATGTTATTCTTCTCACTCTATCAGTGTTTCATTGTGCATGACTACATATGTACTTTGGTTACATATTGTGAAGTCATTTTTTTTTTTGCTTCAGACAAGTTCTTATAATTGTACATGGAAAAGTGACATAGGGCTGAGAAGTCAATAAGTGTGAGGTTATTATTCTTAATGTTTGTGGCAAACAGCATGTTTGCTTACAACCTTGCAGATTTTCATTGTCCTATCTTTTGATAAAACATTTTCCTGTGGAGGAGTTCTATATCAGTGTAATAGTATTGTAGTACTTCTGAGTAGAATGGGTGACTTAGGGCCACTGTATCTAAAGAAAAAAGGGGCTAAACAGAGGAAGGTAAAGTGCACATTACCTTCCTAGGATGTTTATGGATTGTGAGGACATAATGAGCGTTATACCGTTGTCTTGTATGACAACATTTGGTAGGTCTGCTATGGATCATATTTGATTTATCATCTTAGAACAATTCTTGAATAATTTGAAAACGTAATCGTGTAAGAACTCATGCAATCAGGTGAATTGGTACTCGACATTAAATTTAATAGATTCATTGTTATTCAACATAATCTTTGAAGTACCTTTTCTGTCTCCAGAAAATGCACAGTGCGATCCTGGGTTCTTTTACTGTGGTGAAAAGTACATGGTTGAGCACCCCTGCATGAGCATGAATGCAGTGTGCAATGGCTTTGTGCAGTGTTTGTCACATCAAGCTGATGAGTCTGTGTGTGGTGGCTGCCCTGACAACTACTGTCAGAACAATGGACTTTGTGTCACAGAGGGAAAAGGAGAGCGTCCAGGCTGCAGGCAAGTTGAAGTGGAGGTCACAGCCAAGCATTGTAAAGCGCTCATGGCTATCTTAGTTTTAGACAATTACACCTTATGTATTTGAAGTTTGAACTGTGTGCAGTTTATTGTCGATTTAGGCAGGGCATTTAGAATTCTTCTTTGATGTAAAAGTAAATAATGTGATACAAACATATATCCAAACCAGCAAATTAACTATTCATCTATGCAACTGACACCCTTTGCATTGATCTGGATTGCTGGATTTGCTTTTTTTCTTATTTGCTATGCCAAATGTTTGAAATGGCCATTTGTATCAATGAGGTAGGTAATTATCAATACTATACCTTCAGTTGTCCAGCTGAATACACTGGGGACCGATGTGAGTTGCCTGCCCCGCCCTCCACCACCACCACGCTGGGCCCCACCACCACCCCGCCTCCCGCCGGGGGACTGGACGCAGGGGCCATAGCCGGCATTGTCTTTGGGGTTTTGTTTGTCATCATCATTGGAATCGTAGGCTTTTCCTATTTCAAGAATAAGAGAAGGTAAGTGGATGTGTAGCATGTGTCTGAATTTGATTAACTATATATGTAGGTAGGTTTTGTAGTAGGCTTTAGTTAAATTGATGTGAAGGAAGGAGGCATGGATAAGAGGAGATGGAGACTGTGAGAGGAACTTATAAGAAGACCAAAGTGGGGATTAGGTGAGGGGATGAAGTCTGTCCACAGGTATTTTTGTATTGTTTCCTTTCTTTCCACATATTTTCCTCAATTACATGGACATATTTTCAACTTAGAGATGAAAAGGTAAGATGATGCAGTATCTCTATCTCAAGATATTGTCTCTTTCAGAATTGTAGAGGAAACTCACATTAGTTCTTGGGAGGCGCGAGAGCACCAGCACTACGTGGGGCCAGACCTGCCCATGCCCTCCACTGACGACATCCCCCTGGACGACCTGGACACAAACTCTGACCCTGATGGCGCCGTGAACCCCTCCTATGTCCCCTGACCCCTCAGACAGAGATGATGCTTCTAATGTTCAGGGATTCTATTTAGTTCACCAGTAATGTCTTTTTCATGTTGTACTTATTTGTGTTAGGATAAGTCTTCACATAATTTGTTAATTGTCAGAATTTCCAGCTTGTGTTAGATGTGAGACTAGGAGCAAAAGGTTAGGATATGACATGTATATCTATTTTATCTATGGGTTAGATTTTGTTCCTTTTTTTCTCTCTGAGGCAACCCAGTATGCATGTGAGTGGGTTTTGTAAAATGAAAATATTGGTTGTCAGTGTATGTATTGTTTCATGTCAGTGCTAATATAACTAACTCATGTAACATATTTGACAATCATGGATGGAATCTATGGATAGACTGACATCTCGCCTACTGGCCTAAGCGAGTCAGGAAATATCATCCTGTGATAATAAATGTATATAATAGGGTTTTTTCGTAAAGTAATGGTGTTTACTTACCCATTCTATCACCCATTTTATTATCTTATAAAAACTCAAAACACTGTTGACAGACATAAGATCACTCAATAAAACATTCATGCAGCAATAGAAGAATCGTAACATCTTTTATCAGTATCTTTGCATCAGTCAGGCTGCATCTTGATCGGTCTAGCCAGGAAGCATCTGGGTTATGCTATAAGGAACAATTTTGCTCTCAATATGTACGTATAAAGGAGTGGATATAGATTCATTAAGAGTCAATACAGAGAATATACTGACTAAGTTTGATTAAGTTTAAGAGTTTTACCCAAGGTGAAGTGTGGAACAATTTTGTCATGACCATTCAAAAAGGAAAAGGATTTTAAGAGGGCAAGATTCTGCTAGAGTATTTCATGTGATAGTTTATAAATTGGTCGAAAGATAGTATAATGAGAGGGAGGCTGTGAGGAATCTTTGGTGGAATACTCATGGTACTGACAACCAATCGAGTCAAATGATCACCATCGCCTAAGTGGAGTTTGGTCAACATTCAATCAGACATCTAGCATTGTGTCTGAGAGTAAAACACAAGAGTAGGCTACCTATTTTCATATATTTTCCTGATTACATGGACATATTTTTAACTTAACCCTTTATCGGGCACTCATAGAAATACTCCAAAATTCGAAATTTCAATACCTGATATCTTTAATTGTTGATATTACAAGACTTTTTTACTCGTGTGATTTTTTGAAAAGGTTGCAATTTTATGTTGCATATCATGCATATGCATATTATGCATATCAATGAAATTACCATATACAGTTCCTTGCCGGTCTATGGTAAAACAATGTCCAACAAGTGTAGGCTACATATAAGAATTTCAATTAAGGAAAAATGGAAACATATCTTGTTAAAGGAACATTTACTGATATAAAAGAAAGTATGAAAATACAAAAATGCAAAAATGCTGATTTTATACAATTCTTTTTCCTGCAGTATTTATACTGGCACTTGGTCACAAATATCACACACTTGTCAAACTCCAGTCCAGTCCACTCCAGGCACTTAGGCAACTCTCTCATGGTACTTTATGAAGCAGTTGCGCTCAGGATTGAAGCACAGGTGTACTTTGCAGACCTTGCAGATCACGTTTGACCTCAAGATGTGCCCCTTTTTGCTGCAGAACTTGCAGGTCTGGTGGGTGGTGTAGACAGGGACATGGAACAAGGTCAGGTCAAACCTCAGAGTTCTCTGGAACATGACTACGGTGTCCCCCGACAGGCATGGAGACATCAATATTGGTGTTGAGGCTGCCTGGAGTTGCCGAGCTTCTTCGGGGTCGTGATGTGCTTGGCCTTTGGCTGCTGGCACCCGTGAACACCTGGATCCTGAAGTCCTTTAGTGTCAGTCCAGTCCCAGCAAGAGCCTTGCAGTCCCGCCTGTAGATGATCCAGGCATTGGTGATGCTGAGATCTATGACATAAGCGAACATTCGCATGTACCACCTCTTGGCCTTCATGGGGGTGCAGTATAGGTGGACCAGCATGTCGCTCTTGTCAATACTCCCCATGTTTGCATTGTAGCTCTTGATGAGAGCAGGGCAGCTCACATCCTCCTTTTTCTTGGTGTCACTGCAGTACAGGAAGACAGAGGACATGGGCTCCACCCCCATGTCTGTTGACAGCAGAGTGACAATCCTGTTGTCCTTCCACCTGAGGGCCAGGATCCCATCGTCACTGGTGACGTAGTCACAAGTACCACGAGGGACAACCTTCTTCTCCATCTCCTTGATGGCCTTGAGTGGAGGTTTGCCTATCCTGTTGTCCCTGGCTGTCCCCGTGTATCTGCAGTTCATGTTCTTGAGGTAACGAACTATCTCCAGGCTAGTGAAGAAGTTGTCTGCGAAGATGGCTGTGGTGGTGGAGCAGGACATGGTGCTGGCCAGGACAGAAACTATCTGATTGGTGGAGCTCATGACTTCTTGTTCAGGTGTCAGGGGGACACCATGGGCCTCCAGTGTAGTCTTCCCCTGGTAGAGCACCATGTCGTGGATGAAGCCATCTTCAGAAGCCCTGGCAAACAACATGAATCCCAATTTGTCTGGCTTATTCTCGATGTACTGCCTCAGGTTGTCAGCTCTTTTGCCTTTGCAGGCAATCATTACCTCGTTCACAGACTGCTTGGGGGTCTGTGTCTCAGTTCTGAAGGCAGTATTCAGAAAACTGAACAGCGGCCGGATCTTGAAGAATCGGTCGATGGTGCCAGGGATCTGACTATTGTCATTGAAGTGGACAAGCCTTTTCAGCAGCCTGAACCTCTTTGATGACATGAGGTTTGCCACTTGAGGGACCCTGGTCTCCATTGCCCAGTAATCATCAACGGAGGGCAGGTCAGCAATCCCCATGTAGATCAGTAGGGCCACGAACTTCATGATCTCGTTTTCATTGGTGGTGAAGCTGGTGTTGCCACCCTTTTGGGTTGCATACAATTTGGTCTGGTACACTATGTGCTTTATGCATTGGGAACTGAAGTACCTGCTGAAGTACTGGAAAGGAGTTTCAATGTAGTCAGGGGGAGAGTGCTGGTACTTGGGCAGGGCTGGGTTGTTCAAGTCAACCTTGGTCCACGTGGTTGGCCTGGCTTCTGGCTTCCTTTTCCTGGCAGACTTCTTCGTTTGTGGTGCTGGCTGGTCGTCATCGTCGTCATCGTCGTCCTCCTCGTCTTCAAGCACCTCCACTGAAGGCCGCACGCACTTTCTCTTAACAGAGGGGCCCTCATCACTCGTGCCTACAGCATCCATGGCTTGGGAGGCTGGGATGAAGTCGGGGTCTGCCACGTCATAGTCTTCTTCGTCGGTCCCCTCATCATCACTAATGGTGGGGTGGGCTGGCACAATAACCGTCTCCTTTTTTTTGTAGATCAAATGTGCAGACAGCTGCAAAAGAAATGCTACATCAATACACTAGTTTACAGAGTTAGTTTTGGGTCAATATTAAGCCCACTTTAAGTTATTTGTAAAGGAAAACAGTAACAGTGAAGTCTCTGTGGAAATTATCCGCCAACCACCCTCTCAATTTCCCCCCCCCCCCTTGTGAGGGAGGTATTATCCGCTCATCAAAGGGTCCGCGTAGGGATGTATACATATAATTATAATGGTAATGGGTATTATTTAAGGTAATTTAAGTTAATGATAAGTACTGTGATTATATAAATTAACATTCCCAGTGGTTATTAAGCATTGCACCAAAGACTACTCTATACATATATAGATATATAGATATAGATATATAGATATATATATATATACATATATATATATATACATATGTATAGAGTAGTCTTTGATTGCACCTTAAATAATTAGCACCTTGGTTGGGGCAGCCGGTGATTGGCCGCCGCCCCTTAGATCCAGGCCACCTGGAATTATACGTGGCTATAGGTATTGGTAGCGGGGGACTCGCCGCCCACCGGGAGATTTAGTACACTCCAGACCCTTGCGGGAGGAACATCTATTATTAAATATACGTGCTTGTGTATATAAGTACACTCCGAGCCTCTACCGAGTTAACATCTCTTACTAAATATACGTGGATTTGTATATACGAGAGAATTGTAAGTAGACTCTTTGCACATAGTGTTAAAATACAATAGGACTTGTCTCATCGACATAGCGAATATCAGTGCTGCGTCTATTAAGCCTGAATAGCTTCCTTGACGCCAACCACAATAACGCCTCCACCTCCGCACTTCACCTGCGGCCTCGATCACGGCTACCACTTCGGATCACAGGACATGCAGTATTAATACACCTACAGCCATTTCAACCCTACTATCCACCGATCAGTATCCTAGTTAGTTGACTAGTTGGGATATTGTGTCGGGATGAGATAGACGATGGGTTTTGATTAGGTATGACCTCCAATTAAATATATGTATGACATAAATTCCCACCGTTTCTATCAACAAAAAAAAATAATATTGATATATACATTGTAAATATATATTAAGAAGTGAAAAACCGCATTTTGAATCAAAATCATAAAAATAAACGCAATATAAAGGTATATGCAATATAAGTATGATTGTAGAAATTATAGTAATAATTGACGTTAACTCACCTTGCTATTAACCCAAGAACTACCTAGACTGCAATGATACCCTATTTAGACGCTAACTAAGGTATAATCTAATCAGCAGTGGTAGATGGGTTGATGATTTGAAGGCTTGATTATTATTTGAGGGAGTGGTGGTAGGCGCTGTAGGGCGGCTCAGGGCGTTGGTAATTGTGGTATGGTGCACGTAATGGCGGCGATGGTGGTAGGCCGCGGTGGTGCCAAGGTTAACTTTCCACAGTTCCTGGTGCGGCTCGTATACTGTTGTGGTGTTTTTACCACTTTGTCCAGCTTTAACCGATTGATCGGTTAACACATTGGCTCACACATATTAAGATTAGCGTAACTACACCTTGGTGTACAATCAAGAGAGTGGCTACACCTTCATCGTGTAGGACTAATGCGTGAATGCTCGCCTTCACTGAAATCCTGGGGGGACATTTTCGAAGAAGCTCTAAACTACACCCTCTTAGCGTCCTAAGACCGACTTAGTTATACGGGGCCAAGAAGACTACTAAGGAAGCATTTTCGGAGTTCATCTTAGCCTCGTGTAAGGCTAAGACCTTCTTAGTGCCACCACTTCCACTTTAACCAATCAGCGTGCGCGACACAAGTCTGTATTTGGCGGTAAATACGTATAAACAAACCTCGGCGTATACCACGCCGAGGGAGTCTCTCTTTCTCTCACTCTCACTCTCTCTCTCTCTCTCTCTCTCTCCTACTCCTCTCTCTCTCTCTCTCTCTCTCTCTCTCTCTCTCTCTCTCTCTCTCTCTCTCTCTCTCTCCTTTTTTTCTTCTATTATTTCTTCTCCCTCCTCTTCCTTCTCCTTGAGTTGCCAGATATGTATTTCTGCTAGTCACAGTGCATTGTCAACACGCCGAGGGATCTCTCTCTCTCTCTCTCTTTTTTTTTCTTCTATTATTTCTTCTCCCTCCTCTTCTTTCTCCCTTTTCATCCTCCACACACACATCATAGCCAGTATGTGATATTATCGTGAATAACGAAACTTTTTTTCTGGTGAGTTTTGATGTTTAGAATTAATCTGCTAACCGTTTCTGTCGCAAATCATATCTATTCCACCCAGCCCACCCCTATATATATATAGTATTATATATAATATATTTATACATAGTGTATTATACAGCCTAATATACTATATACAGTCTAAAATATATAATATATAACCAATAATATAACCATTGTTGTTATGGTGACGAAGAAAATTGCCAACCAACCAACCAACCAACCCCAACCCTGCCTTAGTTTACACTCGCTGCACTGTCTTAGGCGGAGCGAAATTTGCTTCCGAAAATGTCCACCTAGCGCTAAGATGGTCTTAGTCCCCTAAGATGGTCTTAGTAGTGTTCCAAAATGCCCCCCCTGATCAGCTGTGGGCTATAGGCTACACGTGGAACGTTCCAATAGTGTTTACTCCTATACGTAGGTATGTGCATATTCTCCGATTTCACGCTTGACAACTTTGTCAACATTTCAGCTCGGCCCCGTTTTCTTTTATCGAAATTGGCAAATTTAGCGCAAAAGTTGTGTTGAACCCCCTAAGAAATCAGTTTTTTGTGTTTTTTCCTGTGATTGCACGAGCTTACACATTTTTTGATGACGTAGTACACACATTGACCCCTCAACTGTTGCAGAAAAAAAATTCCGAAAATTCTCGGAACATTTCTGAAATCACGTAGGCTACATTCCGCGGAAATGGGAGTGTTTTGTGACAGGTCGCCAAAACGCTCGTCAATTTTGCTGAAGGCGAGTGAAATTAATCTTGAAACTAATAAAATAAGTTTCTTAGTATTTGTCCGTCTATATGTCGAATTTGATAAGTTTTTATCGAGTAGCAACAATTTTATCAGGCTATCTGTAATCGATGTCAATGCACTGTTTTTTATTTCGTTGTTCGTTCGTTCTGTTTGTTTGTTTGGTAATTATGGAGGAGAGTTTCACGGTCGTTTTCAGAGGGCACCAAAATACTTTTCTTGGCCTACAATAGGTGCTTGTTCTAATGGTGCTAGTTTTATTTTGCGCAAACCAAACCAAACCAAACCAAAAAAAAAAAAAAAAAAAAAAAAAAAAAAAAAAAATGAAACCTAACCTAACCTTATGTTTAATGAAACCTAACTAACCTAACCTAACCTAACCATGAGTGTTCATGATGCCAAATTTTTTTCGGTCACAATAATCCTATTGTTTATAAGACAAAAATATGCCCAAAAGGCGAACTTCTATTGATGTAAAATTTCTTATTTTTGGTCCTAGGAGGGGCATCTTGGTGTCATTGGAAAGTTTGTTTCAAGACCTTTCCCCTGATACCTCTTGCAATAGCATTTAACAATTTTGAAAAAATTTCCCACATAGCTAAAAATAGTAATGGAAATATCGTAGCGTAAGATTTTTTATACACGAGCAATGAACAAACACTGTGTAGAGGAAGTCACGCGCCACGTTAGGGAAAAAGATAGCAATACCAAATATAAAAATATAATACATACAAAACATAATTTCCATAGATACGAAATAAAACAAAATAATGACTTTGAAGGAAAACAACACAAAACAAAATCTAACAAGAAGACAATAATGAAAAATAAATAAAAGTGCATAACCACGAAAAGAAAAGAAGCCAAATGCCTGCGAGTTTCAATGAAATCCACCTGCAAGATAGATACATATTGACCTTTTCTCGTATAGCTCTGACTCTGTTGACCCTGGCATGAATCGCTACAGAGAGATTGAGAGAGAGAGAGAGAGGAGAGAGAGACTGGAGACGATGAGAGCGAGCAGAGAGAGAGAGATGATGAGAAAGAAAAGAAGGGAAAAGAGAGTAGAGAGAGAGAGACGAGGAGAGAGAGATGAAAGAGAGGAGACAGAGAGAGAGAGAGAGGAGAGAACGACCGGAGAGAGAGGAGAGACGAGAGAGAGAGATGAGATGAAGAGAGCGAGACGAGAGAGAGAGAGAGAGAGAGAGAGAGAAAGAAAGAAAAGAATAAGAAAGAAAGAAAGAAAGAGAGGAGGAGAGAGAGAGAGAGAAGAGAGACTAAATATTTGACATAAAACATTACACAAGATATAAATTTTTTCCACTTTCGACATCGTGTACTTCGTTTTCGGACACAAAAAAAAAGTTCTCGTAGATGAAGAGCGAGAGGAGAGAGAGAGAGGAGGAGGAGAGAGAGAGAGCGGATAAAATGAGATATAATGACATGAGATCTGCTAACAAGAGAGAAGAGAGAGATTGAGAGAGACGCCGAGGGAGATGAGAGAGAGAGGAGAGAGATGGAAACGCCTGTGTTGTATGTTGTTACTGATGTTGGGCGCGGAATGTCAGCCGATCCTGTTTTATAAACTCTTACTGTCTTTTTATTTCCTCCTTTCTAATTTGTGTTTGTGTTGCCAGCCCTTTGAGCGCCGCCCGTTTGTGTTCGTAAAATACAGTCTCTGAGATCCAAGGGGGAGACGTGGCTGTCCTTCATTCTCCTCCCTTCGCGTTTTTGCTCTTATGTGTTCAGAGGCATCATTTTTTGTCATGTTTGCTATGGAGATTTTTTGTTTGAGATTTGATGGTATGAAGTGATGTAATACCTGTAAGCTTTTGCCTGTCTGTATTTGTGTGCCAAAACTATACTGTTGTTGTTTTATTGATTAACACTTTCTATAACTGCTGTAAATCGTTTTACGTATTTTCTAGTTACTATCTGCAAGTTACCTACGAAATATGGAAACAAAAGAACTATACTACCCACTAACCTTGCCCCCCCCCCCACCCCACCACGCCCCACACCGGGTCACTCCAAACCCTTTTATGCCCGTGCCCGATGACGCCCCCAAAACTCATTCTTAACACACACATTTCATTTCAATATGAGCACAAAAATGAAACAAAAAACTATTCCAACCTGAAGGTTCACCTCGAGCCTCGCCGCTGACAGGGCGACAGCGGCCCCGTGGGACGCCAATCCGCTGTGTTACGACGAGGCGCTTCCGTGCGGTACTCGTGCGGGGCTGGGGGCGCGGGAGGCGGGTGATCGCTCCTCCTCAACCTTCACCCCGCGAGGCATGGCAGAGTGCTCATCGATGGGCTTTCGAGCGCGGAACACCTCCGCCAGGCGTCTGTGAATGAAGGATGGGGACGCTGAGCAAGAAAGACGGGAACACCCTCGTCAGGGTGACCATGCCTGGCGGCCGGCAGCCCGTCTTGGCCACATGAAAGACCTTTTGCACTCGACCTTACTAAAGAGTATGAGGCGACACTAAAAATTGGGGACAGCGCGGTCCTCTTTCTTCAGCATCGGGGGAGCGCAGGCTGGAGGGGCGCCGCAGGCACACGGCAGCCCTGCACTGGCGGTCGTTCGTAACGGCAGGGCGCTCTGGTGGTGGCAGCGGCGGGCGGACCCCGCCGGAGGAGGGGGGGGGACAGCGAGGATGGACTGTTATTCCTACCCTGCGCCACACTAGCTCGAATAATTCCCTGACCTCGCAGACGCATGGAAATAATCAGACACGCAGAGGACGACGAAACTGAGAACAAATATCGACCGTCACGAGGAACCTTTTGGCACCCCAGAGGACTCAGTTCGAATACGCAGTGGTTAGATAAGGCCTCCTGTCAGGGAGGAACGCTGTGAAGCAGCCTCCAGGCAACAGTTATCTGGGGGGTCGTATCCCTCTCCACCCTTTTACTAGAGGAACGGGAACAAAATGGGATGTAACTCCACCCCCGTCGTTCCGTACTTATGAAGAAGAAAGCAGCGACGAGGAGAAATGTCCAGAGATGAACGGATTCTTGGACATTCCTCTTGACAGACACAAGCGACGCGCACGGCAACGGCCTCTCGTCACTCTTCTGGTTGAGACAATCGACAGTCTCAACTGCTGTTGCCGACTACCCGAGATACCCTTGCCTCTGGACGTCAGACAGCCACATGCCGTCGCTTCCCGCCCTGCTGTGGTGCGAAAACAGGAGTGGCCGTGGCAACACAGCTGTGGGGTGTACCGGCGCCGGTTGGTGCCACTGCTGGAAGACACCGTCGACCTCCTGGGGGCCTGTTCTCGCGCCCCGAGAGGTGACGAGCGTCGGTGCAGGCGGCCCGCTTCCGTGCGTGGCCTTCGTGGTGGTCATGTTAGGCTTTTTGGTACGCTAGCCCTGGGTGGCGCGGCCCTCCTGCAGGCGCCAAGCCACAGGCAGCGGGGGATAAGTACTGTGCAGCCTGCGAGGAGGAGGTGCCGGTGGACGAGTGCACTGCGAGCGTGTTGCGGCGAGTGCTCGTGGGGGCAGACGCAACACTTGTGTGCTGAACACGGTGCGTTGGGTGCTGCCAAAGTGGCGCTTACAGGAAGCTGATGACAGATACCTGACCACTGGAGCGCTCTGGTGTGTTGGTGCTGTTCCCTCCTGGAGGCGCCGAGGGCCAGCCGTGGCGCCCACTCAGGTTCGGGTTGTTGCTATGCTCCGGCCTTCCGGGCCTCGGACACTGTCGCAACGCGCGGCCAAAGGAGCGATGCCAGGCCAAGGCTTGTCGCGGTGACTGGGTTCCCTTGCTCGAGGAGTGAGGAGCTCGCGGCCCTACACAGGGGAGAGATTTCATCCACTCATCACTTCTAGTGTTTTTCCATTGTTATTGACTCGTTACTCTGTTCAATAATTTCTACAAATTGATGATCAGAATGACAATAAACGCTTTCTCTCTTCTATTCACTGTATTTATTCATCAGCGATATACAATCAATCAAAAACCTCGACACTGACAACGCCTTGCACTTAATGCCGCGTGGCTGTTCAAAACCCCAGATTCAATAACGATCTAAATCTCTCTGGCTCACTATACTATTGTATTGAAAAGATCTTAATTTATATAAATGTCCCTTCTATTGGGAATGTTTTACACAGATATATTATAGTTATTCACAGGTAAACCAATCTTATATATACCATGTCTAGTAACGGCACTGGTCTGTCGAGTACAAGACTCTTTGACAGACGGAAATCTAATCTAAATTGCAGGTTACACATGGCAACATTATCTCTAAGAAATTATTTTGATTAGATTATGCAATCCAAACTTACAACTACAGTAAATAAGATCCAATGATGTATACAACAAGCACCAAAATCTCCAACACATGCATTCTTACAAGCGGTAACAATATAGAACATTACACACTGACTGGCGGTATTGACACACACCTACATCGTTCGCCTAACACCCTGTATTTGACAAGTTAAAACAAATAAACTCTTTATTTTCTTTTAAATTGAAATAAATTACATTGTAAATATTAATTGTGTTCTACATGAGTAGGAAGGAATTCCCAGCTGAGGACGTCACAGACCACCCACTCTTGTTGTCAGAGGGTTGTTCGAATGTGGACTCACTAGATTTATATATTACCCTCGTGTGATGAGAAACTTTCAACTAAATTTGAAAAGTTCTTTTACTGTCATAGATACTCATATTTAAAAAATACAGCAACAATACAAAATATTATTTTTATGAATGTGAAATTTAATAATTTAACTGAGAATAATTACGGCTGGCTAGAATAAAATTTATCCATGAATAGAATAGATCTAATAATTTTATTTTGGCTACTACTATTTTTTCACAAATGAGGGGACCATGGGCAACCCCATATGGAGACACAGTAGATCAGGAGAGGGTAACAAAAGTGTATATATATACTTAACATAATGATCCTGTTGTTAGTTGATGGCGCGAACTCTCATATGGATGCCACATATTTTGATAGTTTGTACTACCTCATTAATATGTGGTGCAATGATGTGTTGTGTGTGTGTGTATGGAGTGTGACGTCCGGGGAGGAGCGTATGTCTACAGTAAAGTGGTGTGTGTGTGTCTATGTGGTGTGGCGCTGCGTGTGGGTGGCCCTGTGGGTGTGTGTGCTTTCCTCGTGGATTGCACGAGCTCTACAATGATTTTGATAGACGTAGTACAACTGACCCCTCAACTCGTTGCCCCCGAAAGAAACAATTTTCTCGAAAATCTCGGAACATTTCTGAAAATCACGCATACCATTACGCTGGAAATGGAGATGTGTTTTAGTGACAGGTCGCCAAAAACGCTCGTCAATTTTGCTGAAAGAGCGTGAAATTAATCCTGAACTAATAAAATACAGATTCTTTAGTTATTTTCCGTCATATGTCGAATTTGATAGTTTTTATTCGAGTAGCAACAATTCGTATTCAGGCTATCGGAATCGAGTCAATGCACCGTTTTCATTTCGTTGTTCGTTCGTTCTGTTTGTTCTGTTTGGTAATTATGGAGTGAGAGTTTCACGGTCGTTTGCAGAGACACCAAAATCACCCTTTCCTCATGGCCTACAATTAGGTGCTTGTCTAATGGGCTAGTTTTATTTCGCGCAAACCAAACAAAACCAAACCAAAATAAAAAAAACAAAAAAAAAAACAAAAAAAAAAAAAAAAAATGAACACTAACCTAACATTATGTTGTAATGAAACTAACCTAACCTAACCTAAACTAACCATGATGTGTTCATGATGCCAAAATTTTATCGGTCACAATAATCCTCTGTTTTATAAGACAAAATATGCCAAAAGGGCGAACTTCTATTGGATGTAAAATTTCTTTATTTTAGGTCCTATGGAGGGTTCATCTTGGTGTAATTGGAAAGTTTGTTCAAGACCTTTCCCCCTGATACCTCTTGCAAAGCTTTTAACAATTTTAAAAAAAATTTCCCCTAGCTAAAAAATAGTAATGGAAATACGTAGCGTAAAGTTTTTATACACGAGCAATAAACAAACACTGTGTAGGGGAATCACGGCCAGTCTGGGGAAGAGCAAGCAAACCAAAAAAAAAATATAATACATACAAATCTAATTTTCCATAGATACGAAATACAAAAAAATGACTTAAAGGGAAAAAACAACACAAAAAAAAACAAACAAGAAGACAATAAGAAAAAAAAAAAAGGCATACCACAAAAAGAAAGAACCCCCAAATCCCGGAGGCAATGAAAACCTGCAAAAAATAGATACAATAGACTTTTCTCTTAGCTCTGACCCGTTGCCCGGCATTGAATCGTACAGAGAGTTTGAGAGAGGAGAGAGAGGAGAGAGAGAGAGAGAGAGAGAGAGAGAGAGAGGGAGAGAGAGAGAGGAGAAAGAAGAAAAAAAGGGGAAAAGGAAGAAGAGAGAGAAGAGAGAAGAGAGAGAGGAGAGAGAAGAGAGAGAGGAGGGGAGAGAGAGAGAGAGAGAGAGAGAGGAAGGAAAGAAAAAAAGAAAGAAAGAAAGAAAGAGAGAGGGGAGAGAGAGAGAGGGGAGAGAGAGAGAGAGAGAGAGAGAGAGGGAAAACTTAAATTTTTTGGCCCATAAAAATTAAAAAGATAAATTTTTTCCATTTTTCGACATCGTGACTCTTTTTCGACACAAAAAAAAGTTCTGTAAGGAGAGCGAAGAGAGAGAGAGAGGAGAGGAGGGGAGAGGGCGAGAGAGAGAGAGGGAAGAGAGAGAGAGGAGAGAGGAAAAAATGAGATATATGAAATGAAGATTTGCTCAACAAGGAAGAGAGAGAGAGAGAGAGAGAGAGAAGAGGAGAGAAGAGAGAGAGAGAGAGGGGGAAGAGAGAGAGAGAGATTTTGAAAACGCCTGGTTGTATGTTTTACTTTTGGCGCGGAAGCGCGCCCTTTCTTAAAACTCTTATGTTTTTTTATTCCCCCTTTCTATTTGGTTTTGTTTTGCGCATTGGGGCCCCGCCTTTGGGTTCGGTAAAATACAGTCTCTGAATCCCGGGGAGCGGGCTGTCCTCTTTCCCCCCCGCGTGGTTTTAGCGTGCGAGTCTTTTTTGTTGTTGTATGATTTTTTTGTTTGAGTTTTGATGGTAAAGGAGAACTACCTGTAAGCTTTTTTGCTGTCTTATGTGCAAACTATACTGGTTTTTTTTTGATTAACTTTCTATATTTGCTGAAATGGTTCTACGATTTAGTCTACATGCAATTACCTACAAAATAAGGGAAAAAAAAACAACAGAATACTATACAAAAATTTTGCCCCCCCCCCCCCCACCACGCCACACCGGGCACTCCCAACCCCCTTTTTATGCCGTGCCGATGAGCCCCAAAACTTTTCTTAAAAAACATATTATTTCAATATAAACCCAAAAAAAATAAAACAAAATTTTCCCCACCTGAAGGTACCTCGACCCTCCCCGGCAGGGCGCCAGGGCCCCGGGACGCCATCACGCTGGTTACGAGGGGCCCCCGGGGGGACTCGTGCGGGGCTGGGGGCGCGGGAGGGGGGTGATGCCCCCTTCCCCTTCCCGCGGGGCATGGCAGTGTGCTCCGAGGCTTCGAGGGAAACCTCCCGCCCAGCGTCTTGAAAAGAGGGGACGCTGAGCAAGAAAGACGGGAACACCCTCGTCAGGTGACCTGCCTGGCGGACGGCACCCGGTTTGGGAATAAATGCTTTGAGACCTTCTAAAGAGTCTGAGGCAAACAAAAATTGGGGACAGGCGGTCCCTTTTTCACCCTGGGGGCGGCAGGCGGGAGGGCGCGCAGGACCAGGGCAGCTTCACGGCGGGTTCTGTAACGGCAGGCGCCTCGGTGGTGGCCGCGGGGGCGCCCCCCGGGAGGGGGGACAGCGAGGATGACTGTTATTCCTCCCCTGCGACATCGGGTCGATATTCCCGCCCTGCAGCGCAGGAATACGACAGGAGGACAAAACTGAGAACAAATATCGACCGTCCAGAGGATGCGAGATCAGTTCGAATACGCAGTGGTTAGCTAAGCCCCGCAGGGGAGGAACCCGCGGAGTCACCCTCCAGGGAAACATCGGGGGGTGTTGACCCCTCTCCCCCAGAGGAACGGGAAAAAAAAATGGTTTTATTTCCACCCCGTCGGGTATTATGAAAAAGAAAGCAGCACGAGGAGAATGCCCAGGAGAGGGATTTTTTGACTTTCCCTCTTGACGAACAAGCGACGACGACGGCAAGGGCCCTCTCGTCACCTCGGGTTTGAGACAATCGACAGTTAACCCGCTTTTGCCGACCCCCGGATCCCCTGCTCCGGACGTCAGGACAGCCACTGCCTTCGCGCCCCCCCTGTGTGGGCGAAACCCGGGGCAGTGGCCGGGGAAAACCCCGGCGTGGGCGTGTACGGCGCGGTGGGCACTGGGAAGACACCGTCCCCTTTCCCTGGCTGGCCTGTCCTCGCGCCCGAAGAGGGACGGGGTTGGTGCGGCGGCTGGCGTGGCCTTCTGGTGGTCATGTTAGGCTATTTGGGACGGCCCGGTGGCGCGGCCCCCCTGCAGGCGGAGCAAGGCAGGGGATAAGTACTGTGCAGCCTGCGAGGAGGAGGGGCCGGTGGGGCGAGTGGCACGCGGGTGGCGGCAGGCGTGGAGGGCAGACAGCACCCCTCTGTGTGCTGAAAAAGGTGCGGGGGTGCAACGTGGGGCTTACAGGAGCTGATGCGCCGACATGGGGCCGCGGTGGTTTGGGGCTGTTTCCCCCTGGAGGCGGCGAGGGCCCCGCCCTGGGCTCCTTCCCGGTCGGTTTTTTGCTTGCGTGCCTTGGCCCCGGCACACTGTCGCAAAGCCCCGGCCAAAGAGGAGCCAGGAGGCTTGTCCGGTGACTGGTCCCGCTCGAGGAGTGAGGAGTGCGGCCCCACAGGGGGAGATTCTCCCCAATTTTTTTAGGTTTTTCCATGTGATCGTTACTCGTTCAAAAATTTACAAATAAAGATCGAATACATTAAACTCTTTTTCTTATTCATTAAACTTATTATTTTCAGGATATAAAACAATCAAAAAAACCTTTTCATGACAAGCCCTTTCATTAATGCCCCGTGGCTGTCAAAAACCCCAGATTCCCAATATGATCAAATTTTTTCGGCCACTATACTATTTTATGAAAAAATCTATTATAAAAATCCCCTTTTTTTGGAATGTTTTACACAGATAATTAAGATTAAGTTTAAACCAACTTAAAATATACCAGTCTATAAAGGCAGGGCGCGAGCCAAGACCTTTTACAGACGGAAATTTCTAAACTAAAATTTTTAGTACACAGGCAACATTATTTTTTAAGAAATTTTGATTGATTTTGCAATCAAAATTTCAACTACAGTAAAAAGATTCCCAAGATGTAAAAACAAAACACCCAAAACTCCAAAAAACAGCTTCTTAAAACGTTAACAATAAGAACACCCCACGGCTGGGGCGTATTGAAACACACTTAAATGTTGCCTAACACCCCGTATTTGACAAGAAACAAATAACTCTATTTTCTTTTTAAATTTAAATAAATTAATGTAAAAAAATTTAAGGTTTTACATGAGTAGGGAAAGGGAATTTTTTTACAGTGAGGACCGTCACATACCACACTCTTGTTGTAGAGGGGTTGCGAAAATTTTGGGCCACTAGATTATATTTTACCCCTCGTGTTATGAGAACTTTCAATAAATTTTAAAAGTTTTTACCCCGTATAGATATTTATATTTTAAAAAATAAGCAAAATACAAAATATATTTTTATGAATTGAAATTAATATTTTAACTGAGTAATTCGGTGGAGAAAAAATTATCCATGAATAGAATAGATCTAATAATTTTATTTGGGCTACTACTATTTTTTTCAAAAATGTGGGCCCTGTGCAAACCCATATGGAGACCAGTAGATCAGGTGAGGGAACCCAAAAAGTAAAATAATAAAACCTCTGTGTTTGTTTATGGGGGGCTTATATAGGGGGGCCAATATTTTTGATAGCTTTGTACAACCTCTTAAATGAGGTTCAATTGGGGGTGTGTGTGGGGTATGGGGTGCGTCGGGGGAGGATGTCTACAGTAAAGTGGTGTTGTGGTCTATGGTGTGGTGCGTGGTGTGGGTGGGGTTGGTGTTTTTTGGATTGCACGAGCTTTCAATGATTGATGACGTAGTCCACATTTACCCCCCAACTCGTTGCAGAAACAATTTTCGAAATTCTCGGAACTTTTGAAATTTCCCCCCCTCCGGGAATGGAGATGTGTTTGGGAAAGGTCGCAAAAAAAGCTGTCAATTTTCTAAAGAGAGGAAATAACGAAAAATAATAAAATAAGTTTTTTTAGTTTTTGTCCCCTTATAGTCGAATTTTTATAAGTTTTTATCGAGAGCAACATTTTATCAGGCTATCGTAACGAGTCAATGCACTGTTTTTTTTTCGTTGTTGTTCGTTCTGTTGTTTGTTTTGGAATTTTGGAGGAGAGTTTCCGGCGTTTCAGAGCACCAACTACTTTTTTGGCCTACAATAGGTGCTTTTTTAAGGTGCTAGTTTTATTTTTTCGCAACCAAACCCCAAAACCAAAAAAAAAAAAAAAAAAAAAAAAAAAAAAAAAAAAAATGAAACCTAACCTAACCTTATGTTTTAATGAAACCTAACCTAACCTAACCTAACCTAACCTAACCTAACCTAATCATGAGTGTTTATGATGCCAAATTTTTATCGGTCACAATAATCCTATTGTTTTATAAGACAAAAATATGCCCAAAAGGCGAACTTCTATTTGATGTAACTTTCTTATTTTAGGTCCTAGGAGGGTCATCTTGGTGTCATTGGAAAGTTTGTTTCAAGACCTTTCCACTGATACCTCTTGCAATAGCATTTAACAATTTAAAAAAAAATTCCCACATAGCTACTATACGTGGAAGTTCCTCACAATTCTTATATTATGTTAATCCTTTGATTAATTGTGGTACTATAGGTGAATACCACCAGAATTATATTACTATATTTAATGCATCTTAATTTGTACCCAATTCCAATGATCTGAAACTGGAGAAATGCCAGTGGTCGCTGGCAGTTTTAACTCAAAGGTTGGTTTACTGTGTTTTGGCTCCGCGACTAATATTTTTCATAAATTAATTTCGCGATAAACATTGATGCACCGCATCTGAATACCAAAAAATATAGTTCTTCTGTTGTTCTACTAATTATATGGATGACATGCATTACGATGGAACGTTCTATAATAGCAATTTAATGCAAATTACTCGCCTCGAGTAGCAAAGCTTAATATATTTTTTACATGTATATTGTGGCATGTAAAATTTGGGCGATGTTCACACTGTTTTCTAAGACAGTACTGCTGCGTCTGGAAAACGCTTGTCAAAATACAATAAGCAATGCCTTGGAAAAACGAAGAATAAAGAATGCCGAAATCGGCTTGTTACTGCGACAATGTAGGTTATAATTGTGGAGGCGACATGCCGCGGCGGGGAGTGGTGGCGGGGAGATTGAATCAAAACATTGCTACTTCACGCGTCGACTCATTGCACTTCCAGGCTTTCTATCTGATCGATACACAATAATAACAGGAAAATATGACTGCCTAGGTATAGATAACTTCTAAACATACGTTATTGACTATATAATATCATAGAGTACCATTTACCTCGCCTCCTCAACTATAACCTACTTGGTTATTTGGTTATATACAATGTTTTACAGAATCAGGCTTCTATACAATATACATATAGAAGAAAATCGTTCTTAATATTATACTTTTGTGTTTTAAGTGCAGTGGAATAAGCCCATATTTTGTTTTCCAGTAGACCAACTTATTATCAAAAAAGTGAGTTAAAACTGCCAGCGACCCCTGGCATTTTGGGTTCCAGTTCTCTCGAATTCTATAATAATATATATAGATAGGTGGAATTTTTACTAGTCTCCCTTTTTGACAAAAGGGAGGCGTCAAATTCCACCATACCATTCTCCTAATTAGAGAGCGGTTTTAGTGGATAATTTCCACAATGATAAAACTGTCAAAAGGTTATAAAACTAACCAAAATCACACGTATCTAATTATTTATAGCTTATATATATCACTGTATAATGTTATACAAACAAATGGCAACATCCAATGCACTACTAAGTACTATTGTCCTATGTTTTAAGGCGTTATTTGTAGAATCATACCTATGTATGGCTTACTAGACGTATCAGGCGCATGTCTATAAATGGTGCGTTCTGATTGGTATCAAATTATAGATGCTTAGGGCGTATGATCATGTATAGACATACCATTACTTGCCCTAGTCTTAGGTGAATAGGGCTTATGATCCAATATGGTGTCACCATTTTTCACGCAATAAATTCACTAACTTCTATAAATCCTCTGCAAACGACACTTATCTCAACATTTAGTACAACTATTCATCTATATAATGTGTGTGTTTCGTGAACTTACCATTGTTATAGTTACGATGTTAGGGCCGTGGGCGCGAGACTGGAGAGGTCCAGATCCACACTATACGAGCTCTGAAGGAAGACTGAATTTTGAGACGCTCAGAGTGGAGCTGAGTGGTCAGACGCCATGACGTCACTTGTTGTGACGTAGCCTCGTCTTCGCTGATTGGCTGGAAGAAATCACAAAAATTCTACTGCTTCATGGAGAGGCAAACGGGCGCCATTTTAGACGCCCACTGAAGTGACCAAATATGGTTCTACGCCCGATAAAGGGATAAACAGGTCAGTTAACGCACACATCCACACCACTCCGTGGTGTAGGGGAAGCACGCTCGATTCACAACCAAGAAGTCCCGGGTTCGATCCCCGGGCGGAGCAGAAACAGTTGGGCTGTTTCCTTAAAACCCGAGCCCTTGTCCACCCAGCAGTGAATGGGTGCCGGGTGTTAAGCCCGGTTCCACCATCCCGCTTGTACGGCCGCCGTACAACAACAAAGACGTCACAATGACGTCACAACAAAGTCTACCGCACCGCCGTACCGCTGTACGGCCGCCGTACAAAGTTAAATTCAAGTCATCTCTCCCGCTCGGCGGTGCCCGCTCGAGCAAAGTTGCCAACTGTGCCCAGTTACCACAAATACCACTCAAGCGGTGATGATGCTGACGTCATTGTTGAGCGGTGTTGTTGTAAGGCGGCCGTTCAAGCGGGCTGATGGGAACCGGCCTTTAGCCGGGGGTTTGTGATCCCCCTCCCGGGGTGGTGGCTTCGGCCAACACTTTATATGCTGCAGCGGTAGATCACTATGGCTCTGAGGCATTATCCTCTAAACAAACAAACAAACAAACATCCCTGGCTGTGTTTGTTTATTTCAAGTCGGAGTGAAATATCTACATTTTTTAGCTGATAATCTACAAAAATAGGTCTCATACGAATGACATGGCTGCAGTTTGTTTTTCTGTGATGACCTATATGTGTACTCTCCGGGGAGAAAGAAGAAAACACAAAAATTCTACTGCTTCATGGACAGGCAAACGGGCGCCATTTTAGACGCCCACTTAAATTACCAAATATGGTTCCTACGCCCGATAAAGGGTATTAAGATGAGAAGGTAAGATGATGCAGTATTAGAATCATCATTTTTACCTATTTTATTACTGGACGTCACTTCCTTTAATGGGTCACTGCTGGGTGGACAGGGGCTCAGTAGCGGCCACGGCGACAGCAAACGGGCAGCTTTTTTGCCATCATTGGGTTAAATTAGGATACTTGTACATGGAAACTTTATGTGGGAATCACAATGGGGGTATTTTTGAGAAATCGTATGACATAGTTTATTTCGGAACTACAGCCAGCAGGCGTCTTCACCCGAGGGGCCGAGGTAGAGAGATTCTTCGAACCCGGAGTTGGGGTTCGGGGAAGGAGGAAAAACATGAAAAAAATGACAATCAAAAGTAAAAGAAGAAATAAGTCAAAGTAGGTATGCTCATTGAGTTAAGCAATGAGTTACAAAAGAAAAGAAAAAAGAGGAAGAACCGAAGTCTGAACTTCCGAAGAAGACAATAACATCACGTCACGGAACGCACGTGTGTCTGGCTACCGAGTGTGAGTGTGCACAAAAACTGAATGATAAGCCACCCTGGGGTCAAGTTCTTATTAACTAGTTATAGTTGTGTATTGAAGGGCATAATCGTTTTGCCTGGCTTAACACTTAGTTTAAGAGCTATGGTGAGTAAAACTTCCGACATGTGCGATTTTTCCCCATTTTTACCTGATGGTGGTCGTGTTTGAAAGGGTGATGCACAAAAACTTAATGTTGAGCCACCTTGGGGTCAAGTGCATATTAACGAGTTATAAGTGTGTATTGATGCATAACAAAAATAGTCAATATGATATAATATTGTCACATTTCCAGGTTCTGAGGTTGGACACAAAACTATTTTACTTTTTTTGGACACAAAACTATTTTACTTTTTTAGTTTTCGCGAATAAATAAATATAATTGAATAAATAATGATTACTTATTCGTACTTATTCAAAAGTCGAATTTGCACGAATCCTCGAATAAGTAATAAGATGCTAACTTCACACTGGTGAATTTATCTATCCTTTTAAAGCTCTCTAATGACGCCGCACTAACCACCTGTCTACTGAGTCCATTCCAATCATTTACCACCCTATTTGTGAACCAGTTTTTCCCTATTTCATTTTTAAATTACGCTTTTCCGGTTTTCTACGGTTTTGTCACTGTATGCAGAACTTTTGTGTATTATTCCAGATGAACACCGAATTCACTTTGGTGGACGAAACTATTTTTGGTATTATTCTAGTGTTTGCCCATACGGTAAAATTCTAGTGTTTGCCCACACTCTCCCACTTCCCCCAAACAAGTTTGGGGACCTGTGGGAATGTGGGGTTTTCGGGTGGGGAACAAATTATGCGTCGGAAACACGTAATTTAAGAGTTGTGTAGGGGGGTAAAATTCCCTAGATCTAGGGTAATTGCCTTATATCTAGAGAAATTTGCCTAACCTAACCTAGCGGGGGGCTTGACCCATCGATAACCTAACCTAAACAAATCTAACCTAACCTCCTAGCGGGGGTTGGGGGGGGTTCTCGACACTTCGGTCATCATTCTGAGAGGATCGTCAGGTTCACACGTCCCTGGACTCAGAAGAAATCCAATGAATTTTCCCTAGATCTTGGGAATTTTTTCAACAACCCTAACTCAAAAACTATGTGGTTGCGACGCATATTTTGTACCCCAGCCAAATATCCCGCATTCCCCCAGGTCCCCAAGCTTGTTTTGTGGGAGAGGGGGAGTATGGGCTGTATTATTCTAGTGTTTGCCCATACTCCCCCTCTCCCACAAAACAAGCTTGGGGACCTGGGGGAATGCGGGATATTTGGCTGGGGTACAAAATATGCGTCGCAACCACATAGTTTTTGAGTTAGGGGTGTTGAAAAAATTCCCTAGATCTAGGAAAAATTAATTGGATTTCTTCCGAGTCCAGAGACGTGTGAACCTAACGATCCTCTCAGAATGATGACCGAAGTGTCGAGAACCCCCCCCCCGCTAGGAGGTTAGGTTAGATTTGTTTTGGTTAGGTTAGGTTAGGTTAGATTTGGTTAGGTTAGCTTAGATTAGATTTGGTTAGGTTAGGTTAGATTTGGTTTGGTTAGGTTAGATTTGGTTAGGTTAGCTCAGGTTAGATTTGGTTAGGTTAGGTTATCGGTGGGTCAAGCCCACCGCTAGGTTAGATTTAATTTGGCTAGGTTAGGCAAATTTCTATAGGTTAGGTTAGGTATAGGATTAGGTTAGGTTTGATATAGGTTATGTTAGGTAAAGGTTAGGTATAATTTTAGTTAGGTTCAATTTGTTTTTTGTCATTTTTGTTGGAAAAAAACTACAACATTGTGACAGAAACGGTTAGCAGATTCATTCAAAGCACATCAAATCTCACCAGAAAAAAATAGTTTCGTTCACCAAAGGAAGTTCGATGTTCATCTGGAAATTTACCCTTTTGTGCGCCCTCATCTGGAGTATGCAGTGCAATGATGGTCCCCTCAACTAAGAAGATACTATAGACAAAACAAAAAAATTACAAAGGAAAGCAACAAAACTTGTTCCAAGCATAAAACACCTTTGTTATGAAAGAAAGACTGAAAAAACCTTCCTGAACACATGGTGGGTGCTTCCTCATTAAACAGATAAAAAAAAATATGACCACCACATATAACAGATATAAATTGAAGCGGGCAATAGGATCTGGGTAGAGCAGTAGTGAACCCGCAAAATTTATTGTTGTCTATTTCTTGTCAGGCAACAGGCAGACGCACTGGCTTGTACACCCAGCACGGCTATCCTCCAACAAGGTACATCCAGTGACTCTGCCCTAGACTTCATCGACGACTTGGAAGATGAGCAGCATGGTGGTGGTGGTGCCGTGGTTTTCAAAGTGAGTTGTAGTTTATTCTATTGTAACATTGTACAGCTATAAACGTGTTGTTTCTCTGTTTGAGCGATATGTACAGCCTTAGATGGTCGACATTATCTTCAGTGATTAAATACCAGCAATAGCTTGATCAGATAGGTTAAGTAAGGTGACCAATGTCCATGCTAGGTTAGTGAACTAGCAGGGGATAGGGTGGCTGTGCTAACCCAGTTAAGTCAGGATATATAACCAATTTCCATGCATTGTATTAATCTGCAGTATTGCAGTGTTTTGGGACAAACGAGCGAAAAATGTGGTGTACAATACATTAAATAATAATACCTTTTATTCTTCCTATTCATCTGTTAAAAGTGGAACTGTCGCCGAAGATTTCCACGTTGGTGAGTGTTCCACTGTTGGCGAGAGTTCTCGGTTGGTGTTTTGGCGAGAATTCCCATAGGCGACAGTTCCATAAACCCAGTACCCAGAGCAGGGTATAATTTTTCTAATGTTTTTACAGACTGTACTGTTATTTTCTGATGTTTTGAATGAATTTAGGGCAAAATTTGGTATAATTTCGGTATTGGACACTAATGTAGGTTGCTTGGGTTGTATGTTCATCTTCAATATATCTCTTGTATAAACTTGATATTGATTTTCTATGATTGTATGGTTCAACCTTTAATTGCCACAGAGAGGAATGGCTTGAGACATACAAGGCAGCTTTCTCCGATGATGTTTGCCGCTGGAGGGATGCCAAGGACACAATGCTGGTGTGGCAGGCTAGGTGAGTGAGTGTGCTGCATCGTAAATTTTACCCAAGTATGTTTTTTATCAAGAACAGGGATCGGGTTTAGTTTCAACTGCCTATATAAACACATAAAGTGTGCATTGTTTAATTTTATTTTTGGTTAAGTGTTACTTGTCTTCTTGCAGAGTTGAGAAATTACCGGCCGGAATTGATGTTACTCTACCCCTTCTTCAGGCTAAGATAGTGGAGGCTGATCCTAATGTTGAAAATGCTGTTAAATCTATCTTCTTGGCCTCAGCACTTCAAAGGTGAGATAACCATGTGTATTTGTTTCCATTCTTGAAAATCTGTAATGGATACTTATTGGTGAATTATGAATGCAAGATTAACATATAAAAGGTACAGTGAAAATTGTTTAATGATCTTGTGGTTGACCGAATATCTTTAAAATGTAGAATATAGTATGCTCGTGTTAAACAAGCATTCAATATAGGAGAATCCAATGACACGAGATTCATAACTTCACTAATCTTCATTGTACGGGCATTTATTTCAATAATACAATGACCTGAAGCATTTGATTGACTCTACCCCTTGTCTACCCAGGAAATATTTTGTGCCCTAATGCTGCATCTTATGCTACACAAGCCGATGCCTAAACAGCTCAGATTGGTTATCAAACTACAAGGGTTAAATGAGCAGTGTGTGTGTTTGTGTGTGTTTTTATATTTACCTAGTTGTAGCATACAGGGCCTGATACTGAGCTATAGTCTTGGGGTCCTGTCTCTGTATCTATGTTTATAAAGTTTTTCCTTACATTGATGCACACTTTCTGCTGCTATCACTTCTTTTAGTCCATTCAAGGCATCTAGTATGTGAGTACACAAGGGAAAATAATTGCACGGCTGCAAGTGGGACAGGGCGACCACGAAAGTGGCGAGATAATCAAGAATATCATGAGCTGAGCAGGATTTTTCAATTGTATAGCGAAATGAATTGTGAGCTTGAAACTCATGAAAGTGGAGACCTGACTGTATTTTTTAAACCTCTCTTCCAGGTTTGTTACTTCCATTGTGAAGTTGCCCCAAACAAATTACTACAGAGCACAATCCATGCACAACCTGGCCCTTGAAATTGGACTTCCAATGCACCTGGTTGACCTACGTAATGAAATTGTTCATGGCCACGGAGGCTGGGCAGGTGGCGAGACAGTGCACAAGGCCTTGGAGGTGTCCTACAAGTGGATTAAGGTGTGTGGTCTCTAGTTTTTATTCTACTATAATTTTTATCAGTCACAGTAATTATGGTTGTTTTTCTCAGATTTTTGTTGGTGAGATGAATGCTTATTTTCTTCTACACTTTTTCAGGGTTATTATTGGGATGCAGAGTTTGAGAAGATGCACAGCAACCAGTCAGGAATTTCCCCTGAAGAATGGGAAGATTTTCTTTTTCTGCTTAAAGACTACACAAAACTCATCATATCATTTGCTAAAAAGAAAAGATCTGCATACTTAAAGGTGAGTTACAGTATGAAAGACCACTTTTCCAATGCTTTATATCAGGTTATCCTTAGAAAGTTTATATTTATGTCTTGCATTTTAGCCCAGTACATTTTTCAGTGTAGAAGGCTTTTACATACCCTAACAAAGGATTAGTGATAAGACAAATTTCAGAAATGTTCAAGAATTGGAAGGTTTTGAAATCGTAATGAAAAGAAATATTATTCATCAGAGCATATGGATGACTTTTAGAAACTTCTTTTTATCTGCAAGTGGTGACTGGTCAAAGATAGCAAAACAAATTAAAGGTAATCCAGAGGGACCATCAATCAAGTTATAAATCAAGTTAAGTATGGAGTGAAATACTGGAAAGATGCCACTTTATATACATATTCAGGTAAAAGTAGGAATGGGTGACAGCTCCAGAATACACTGATCGCATTTTAACATCTTATTAGCGGTGTCATGCCTGTCTGTGCCAAGGATGCGAGGTGTTGAATGTTTGACCCAATACTGCATAGATCACAGCTTAATTCCTGTGCAGTTTGAATTTTTCCTGTGGCTTGCTTTCATTATACAGGGACACAGTGACTGACATATCACTGCCAAGCTACAGTCTGTCAGACATAATGTGTATAAAATGAATGTCGGGTGTAGTTGGTGACAAAAGTCCTCCATTCTTTGTCACGGTAGTTTCCTTGTGTTAGCCTGATACATACTGTAATCGAAGATAGAAGGTGACCTTGGCATCTATTAATTGTCACATGTATGATAGTCAGTTACTGTGTTACTATTGGCTTTTGTTAAGATCCGATTCAAAACACATATTTGAGAATTTCCTTAATTTTAACTGAGGGTTATTTGTTGCTGCTTTAAACAAAGTTCATCCATCTAGACTACTTGGCATCACTTGGCTGTACTAGATGACACCAGCAATACGTACAACTGAAGAAATCATCAGTGACCGACACTGGATAATACATGCTGATTGTGATGAAGATGCCATCACATGTACTGTTATGGATTCAATATAACATGAGCTCCTTTAATGTTGTGGAAAAATACAATAACAGAGAGATACCTGTGTTCAGACTCTAAGAAGTTTCCTTTCTACTCTAGGTCAAAAAAGGTCTAATTCAGAGTCTTGTCTCCTTATACTCCATGGACCCCGAGGAGTGCATGAAGGCCATTGTTTCACACGTACTGCTGCCTGAGGCTTCATCTGACTTGGCAAAGCATCTTGGGAGTGGTGAGCTGTAGAAATATTTTCATTTCTGAACTTCCTTACAAATGTATTATTTCGTATTTCTTCTTAATTAGTGTGTTTTATTTTCAATAAGGATATGTTTGAGTCTTGTCTCAACTTACCGTCTTCACTTAATCAAGTGAAGACGTAAGATTTTTTGTCTCCTTTCATATCTTATTCCTTGTTCACCTAACAGAATGGGTACATATCTATGGCAAAATGCTGTGACCTTGCTGTCTTTAAGGAACAGATGACCAGCAACCTTGTAATACAGTATTATTTGTGATCTGGTTGGAGCATAAGGCCAGGAGAGCCGTCCTCCAATTCTACCTTAATTGCTTTTAAACAGGATTGAGGCGAGCTCATTGTGTCCGGTCTTTTAGTACTATTTTCTGATCATGTCACAAAAGTTAGTTTATTACTGGCACACACAACTTTCACACAGCAATTAAAGTTGTGGTATCTTTTAGCATCTATTGGCTAATTCGGATATTTTGATTTCATAATATAAATATGGTCTTGGTATTTGCACTCCAACACCACCTAACCCTTCCATATCTTTACCAGTTGATATCTGTAAGTGTGGCTGTTGCATTGATGGCAGAGTTCTTGAAAGAGTGGAGCCTTTACTTGCTTCTCTATGCGAAATTGAAGAGGGCACTGAGTTACTGTTGTCATATCTCATTAAAAGAGGGCAGGGTAAGTAATGACATGTTCAATTTTAATGAATTATTATGCGTCAAAAGAAGTTGCTTGTCATTTATAGTGTTCTTATCTATAGAGATTATTTATAGATATATGTCAAGTTGTCATTTTATATTTCATCTGTCACAATATCAGAAAAAGTATTGACAACTGGTGTTTCCAGACAAACAAAGCTCATGTAATATTCTTTGTCTATAAGGTAAAAAAATATTGTGTTTTTTGGTTGCAGAATACTCAAAACTGTCATCAGAATGGATATGCTTAATTTCTGGAGCCTTGCTGGAATTGAAATGTTTCTGTAGTCAAGAGTACCACTGTGCAAGTCACTCAGTAATGCTAGAGGAACCCCGAGAAGGGGTGGACTGGAAGAGAGTAGTGGTGGAGCTTCTTGAAGCACAGTCAGAGTGGTCCACTGATATTGCCTTCAAGTAAGTACCTACATAACTGCTATGATTTTCATGATTACTTTTATCTTAGTTTTAATACAGTAGTTCCTTGTAAAAAGCAGATTTGAACTTTTTAAAGCCACTGTGAAATTAATTGCCTCCTCTTTGTGAGATACGTGAGTCTGATCGTTCAAATTTGGTGCCCGGTGATTTCACACCCCCACAACATACACACAGAGCATCCTCCACACCCTCCTGCTGTCTCGAACCTTCCAAACTCTCAGCACTGTACAGTGGGCTGCCCCCTTAACTTACTTACATTTGTATAGGATCATGATTAATTAATAGGGAAAGGCAACAAAATCGCCTTTAAATACTTTGAATGAAGTTTTCTAAAGATAGATAGTTGAGTGTATCGGTTGCTGCCACCCCCATTGCCGCCCTCCTATGCAGCCAAAACGATTGTTTAAAAATAACTTGACCCTTTCAAGCACGAAAAGTTTAATAAGTTTTTCCATCCACTGCAACATCCATCTTATGCTCCCTAAGGGGCTCCACGAAATGGCCAGACTGCGGCGAATTATTTTTTTATGTTATCAATTTCACCAACGTGTATTCTTTTTTCCTGGCATTATTATATATCATTGGTTTTGCAAGAGATTATTCTGCCTTATGAAAGAAAAAAATAACAAGAAATGCAAATAAATAGCGGAATTTACCGACTCCGAAAAAATATTGAGTAAAGAGAAATAAGAAATACGTACTTACGTTCACCACTTCGTAGCTCAAAATTTCCTGCGTCAACTTTTTATGGTTTATATGCCAATAAAAGCGGATTTTTATGAGGATTCCAACGCTACCATTATAATTTTCATATGGCTATTATGGCCAGCTTGGGACACGTTTTAAAGGGACGACAATCCGCGTGGACAGGCTGCCTGCTGAGTGGAAACTGAGACACAAACACTTATCATTTCACATCCACTCACACGAGAGAGTTGACAATTAGTTTATTTCATAGGTCTAGGTTGGATCTTTGACGCAGAAATTTTGACGCAATTCTGATAAAAACTTTATTTTGGGGGAATTTTTACTTTTTTGACGCAATTCGCATCAAAAGCTCAGATTGCAGACGGCCCGTTTTGACGCGATCGCGTCACCGTGCGTGAAAGGGTTAAAATACGGTTGTAATTTTGTAAGGTCTTTTTGATAAATATAATGGACACAGTCAAATTTTTGGGCTGAAAGCTGTACAGATTCCCAGATTGTCACCAAGTTATTGAACACATTAGTTGTTACTTCCATTAAGATGTGCTAATGTGCTTGAAAACTACTGACCATAATAAGTTTTGGCCCTACTTACAAAATTCTATTTTTTTTTCTATCTCTACTTGTCTGTGTGTCATGCTTGAGTTATCATGGGCACATTGGATTTTTTTTTCAGGATAATGGACGGTGCAAGGTTAAGGATAACGGATGAACAGAAAAAAAAAATTAAAGATCTCGTATGCCTCTTCAATGAAAGTTCCAAAGTGCCCAATGGTAGGAACAACAAAAATTGCAGTCAAAAAGGAGATTTATATACCGTTGACAACATACTATCAGAAGCACAACATCTGCCTTTGGGAGATCGCAGAAAACTGGAGAGAATAAGGATCTCGGTTGATGGTCAAGCTTCAGGTAAGACCTTGATTTATTTCCGTGTTTCATATTAAGCATGAAAAAAGAATTGAAGTGATATTTGGAAAAATGGTGCAAGAGAAAATACCTATAAAGTGGGAAGGTGACCATGAATAATTTTTATAATTTTCATTTATTATTCCATCCTGACCCATATTTTTCTTCCACAGATCATGATTTATTAGCAAGGCAATCATGGGTTTTCATTCTTGCAGCATGTTGCATTACCATATTTTCAGACCCGAGATGCAATTCTATTTGTATAGGATGTCACAAAATCATTTTTTGTGTCCTATACACCAAAAGTACTAACTTTTGATGTGTATTTTGGTTCCTCTAGCATTTTGTGTGTGTGTTTTAGTAACCTGCAAGTTTAAGCTACATACAATTGGGTGTTTCATCTGGTCCATCCGTTAGCAGCTCTCTCAAAGATCACTCGCCTCAAGACATAAGTAGCCAGAAGGCGCATTGTATTATCCCTTGTGTAGTGGCAAGCCATGAAGAGGTATTGTAGTGTTTGTTGAAGTGAAATGGTTGTTGTCTTCATATGGTTGAGGAAGTGATAGCTTAGTTGTGGTATGCTAAGCCTGGAGTGTGTTAATGTTTATAGGAAGCAAGGCTGGGTTCTAGATTTCATAAGGGATTATTGTGGGCCCAAGGCAGTGTAGCGCTCTGTTGGTCCTGTCATGTACGCCTGTGGATTAGTATATTAGTTCCCTGTCCCAACCTACCATGAACAGTGACCTCCTTTCTAGTCATGAGGGCTGCAGCTCCCCCTTCGGCATCCCCTTCGGCATCCCCTTCATAGTAACATCACACACAAAAAATAGAGAAGATTAGAAGAGTGAAAGTGAAGGTGTTCAAGTGGCCGTCAAGGCACAAGATTACAGGCGTTACATGGTGTTTATTTATATTTGGTGCTTCTTGAGTAAATTACCCACCTCTTCATTCTGTGAAGCGTACTAGAATGAGTTTAATTCAGATTTTCATTTTGTTGTATCTGTTACCACTTGGTGTCGCACATAAGCTGGTGGTGGCAGTTTTGTTCCAGTAAGTTTTAGAATTACATTTTTGTCATTCTTTTCAACCGCTGCACAAAGCACTCACCAAAGAACTGAAGGCATTATCTACTTCCTTGTCTTTCCAGATTCAGAAAGTGTTGATTCTCCATTGGGTGTCTTGCCTCACCAAAGAGATAATGCACTTCTCTACAAGGAATTGATTCTCCATTACCCGGAATCAGACACTGTCACCCCATCCAACAAGAGACGCAAACTACAGAATTCTCTTGGTTGAGATCACTGAATTCACAATAGTACATGTGTTCAACTCTTAAAGTAATCGTCCAGACCATTTCATCATTCCTGATTTGATGTAGTTAGAGTATAGCCATTATCAAGTGTCTATACTCTATCAACAATATGGTGTCACTTTTTGCATCCAGTCAGCCGTTTTTTAATAATCCGCAATAAAAATCTGTAAATTCCCCGAGCTTCGAAAACGCTGCTGGCAACTGGCAGATGATGCGCCACGGCTCGGTGACGTAAGAGGAGGAAGAGGCTCCTCTCCCCGCGCTGATCAGAAGCACGTAAACACGAGATAAATATAGTACTTGAAGATTTTTGGGTGTTTCTGATAGATTTTTTTTGCGATATGCCACATGCATGCATCCTTTATGGGTGCAGCAAGACAGCTGTGCCTTTCGAGAAAAGTTTGCACACGTTTCCGACTGATACGACAACGTTAAATGTGTGTAAAAGATTAGTGCGGCGGACTAGGGCAGATTGGAACGGGAAGTTGAAATTGGCAAGGATTTGTAGTGACACACACACACACACTCACTGGATGCTGTTGTGTTGCTGTGTGTCACTACCATCACTATCACCAATTGTTGTGTGTAAGGGGTTTGTTGTGTGTAAGGGGTTGTTGTGTGTAAGGGGTTGTGTGTGTAAGGGGGTTGTGTGTGTAAGGGGTTGTTGTGTGGGTCACCACCCTATGCGGCCGCCCGTATGATCCACATATATAGAGGGTAGTCGCGCGGAGCAAACTATTGTTATACGTATATGTTTATTGTACGTTATGTTTAACATTTATAACTATATGTTAAACATAAGATATGTCATAAGTTACTAACCTAACCTCACTATAACCCCTAAAAATTACTAACCTAACCTCACTATAACCCCCTAAAAGTTACTAACCTAACCTCACTATAACCCCCTAAAAGTTACTAACCTAACCTCGCTATAACCCCCTAAAAGTTACTAACTTAACCTCACTATAACCCCTAAAAGTTACTAACCTAACCTCACTATAACCCTTAAAAGGTACTAACCTAACCCTACCATAACCCCCTAAAAGTTACTAACCTAACCTCACTATAACCCCCTAAAAGTTACTTATATTGCCGTAGGCGGCCGCATTGGGGATACACTGTTGTGTGTAAGGGGTTGTTGTGTGTATAAGGGGTTGTTGTGTGTATAAGGGGTTGTTGTGTGTATAAGGGGTTGTTGTGTGTATAAGGGGTTGTTGTGTGTATAAGGGGTTGTTGTGTGTATAAGGGGTTGTTGTGTGTGTAAGGGGTTGTTGTGTGTATAAGGGGTTGTTGTGTGTGTAAGGGGTTGTTGTGTGTATAAGGGGTTGTTGTGTGTGTAAGGGGTTGTTGTGTGTGTAAGGGGTTGTTGTGTGTATAAGGGGTTGTTGTGTGTGTAAGGGGTTGTTGTGTGTATAAGGGGTTGTTGTGTGTATAAGGGGTTGTTGTGTGTATAAGGGGTTGTTGTGTGTATAAGGGGTTGTTGTGTGTATAAGGGGTTGTTGTGTGTATAAGGGGGGGTTGTGTGTGTAAGGGGTTATTGTGTGTGTAAGGGGGTTGTGTGTATAAGGAGTTGTGTGTATAAGGGGTTGTTGTGTGTATAAGGGGTTGTTGTGTGTGTAAGGGGTTGTTGTGTGTATAAGGGGTTGTTTGTGTGTAAGGGGTTGTTGTGTGTATAAGGGGTTGTTGTGTGTATAAGGGGTTGTTGTGTGTATAGGGGTTGTTGTGTGTGTAAGGGGTTGTTGTGTGTATAAGGAGTTGTGTGTATAAGGGGTTGTTGTGTGTATAAGGGGTTGTTGTGTGTGTAAGGGGTTGTTGTGTGTATAAGGAGTTGTGTGTATAAGGGGTTGTTGTGTGTATAAGGGGTTGTTGTGTGTGTAAGGGGTTGTTGTGTATAAGGGTTGTTGTGTGTGTAAGGGGTTGTTGTGTGTATAAGGAGTTGTGTGTATAAGGGGTTGTTGTGTATAAGGGGTTGTTGTGTGTGTAAGGGTGTTTGTGTGTATAAGGAGTTGTGTGTATAAGGGGTTGTTGTGTATAAAGGGGTTGTTGTGTGTGTAAGGGTTGTTGTGTGTATAAGGAGTTGTGTGTATAAGGGGTTGTTGTGTGTATAAGGGGTTGTTGTGTGTATAAGGGGTTGTTGTGTGTGTAAGGGGTTGTTGTGTGTGTAAGGGGTTGTTGTGTGTATAAGGAGTTGTGTGTATAAGGGGTTGTTGTGTGTATAAGGGTTGTTGTGTGTATAAGGGGTTGTTGTGTGTGTAAGGGTGTTGTGTGTATAAGGGGTTGTTGTGTGTATAAGGGGGGGTTGTGTGTGTAAGGGGTTGTGTGTGTAAGGGGTTGTTGTGTGTGTATAAGGGGTTGTTGTGTGTGTAAGGGGTTGTTGTGTGTGTAAGGGGTTGTTGTGTATAAGGGGTTGTGTGTGTAAGGGGGTTGTTGTGTGTATAAGGGGTTGTGTGTGTAAGGGGTTGTTGTGTGTGTATAAGGGGTTGTTGTGTGTGTAAGGGGTTGTTGTTGCCGCTAACATCTGTTCGTCCGCCTCGTATTCTGGTCTGAGGTTCGTTTTCCTCATAGTATACGTGAGCAGCGTCATTTATTTCGGTCTCAGATTGAGCATCGTACTCTAGATCTGTCACAGCGACAGATTCACTGGCTGACACCGAAGTACAATCGCTCATCATAACATTTGTCGACAGATGTTTACATTGGAGCGTTCCTCCTCTGACGTCATCAATAACATTAGTTTAACTGTTGGAGGGAAGATTTTTTTTTCCGCGCGCATTTTACAAAAGTAGTGTTTTTACGGAAATAAGGCCTGGAAATCAATTACTTTTGGTGGATTAGGTGTTTTGAATGTCCATTCAACATAGGTAATTAGACAAAAAAAAAAGGGTCTGGACGATTACTTTAATATGTGAGGGAAATAAATTCAAATTTTAGAATTTGCAGTTATATGAAATTACAGAACCCTATAGGCTTTTTTGTTATATCATGGAAATTGCAACGTGTCACCTCACTTTCCACTGGCTTTTTGCGAGTCATAAAGAGTTTACATTAACTCAGTGTTACATATGAATAAAAAATTTGGCCACGTTTCGTTTTATAAGTACATATAATGTCTTTAGGGATCTTGTTCTAGATGGAGCAGACTTGTTAAGACACATACTAATCACCTAATGCCAGCCAGTATGCCTTTGATATTATTGGTAGTGGAACTTTCTTCTCTTACAGCAAGATTTTAATCTCTCCACCTGACTTGTCTATGAACACACACACACACATATATATATATATATAAATTAATTCTAAGTTATTACACTTGTGAATGTAAAGTACCTGTAATTGCTGTAAATACTCGTCAGATTTGAGGATGTTTGTTTGGCCGCTTACAGATTTTTTTCCCTTGGTAATGGTGTGGTCTTTTTTGTTCCTTGGTTGGGAAAGCTGAAAATAAGATGTTAAAAAGGTATAGTTCATAATATGTACATAGGGTATGCGTGGTAGATGCTAGTGTACTCTAAACAGCAAAGGCGACCGGACACCCCTGCCGCCATCTTTTTCCCCAGCAGGCAAAACATCCCCACGGACTGACCAAAGGCCACATTTTATACCCTAGTTAGTAAAATACGTACCCCCCCCCCCCCCCTCTCTCTGTTCGTTCGTTCGTTCGTTTGCAAAAACACACCCCAGAATATTTCTTTTAACCAGTTTCACATTATTTCGTCTCTCTCTCTCTTTAAAAAAAACATAACATACAGACAGGAGGGAGTCAGGGTCAAGGCAAGGCAAGGGAGAGGTAAGATAATGATGGCTGCGCTGTGAGGGTTTGGTGCTAATCCTACACCTAATCCCTCCCCATCTCGCCCGTAGCATACACTCGACTCCCTTCCTCGTTGTGTGTGTGTATATGTGTGTGTGTGTGTGTGGCTTGAAAATATTACATAAGAACATAAGAAAATAAGGAAGCTACAAGAGGCCGCGAGACCTACACGTGGTAGTTATTAATTGAAGTCTTACAATATTTGACAATGAAATAAGAAATAACATACATACAGTGGCCGCAAAAAAAATGTATACATTTTGACCGCAAGAAAAATGTATACACCCGAAAGCGCGTAAAGATTTCACCTTCGTTCCCGCCATATAAATGGTGGGCGGAGCTAGTGAGGAGGGAGGGAGGTGGAGGGAGTCTCCCTCCACCCCACCACCAACACACAACCACACTCAGTGCTTTTCGAGAGCTGATAGAGAGAGGGTGGTTTTACGCATGCTCCGGACCGCCCTTTTTGACTTGGCAGCGAACCTTGGAGTGTTATATCTCGGCTCCCACTTGTCAGAATGGGACGTAACAAACTTTCAAATGAAGAGATGACCCGTGCCCTTACCCTCCTGAAGGAAGGAGCATCTGTGATATGTGTGGCCGCAGAGGTGAACGTTACACGCATGGCGATTTACAACCTGGAGAAAGCTGTTGAGTCATTGCCACCCGGTACCGTTCCGCCAAGGAAACCTGGTTCTGGAGCCCCCAAAAAAACATCTCCTCGGACTGACAAAATTATGAGGCGTGAAGTATTGAATGATCCTGCAATAACTGCCGCAGAACTGAAGAAAAAGCATCCAGCTTTGTTAGGAAACGTCTCTGTTCGCACCATTCAACATCGCCTGCAAATTTCGCTGAAATTACCAACCCGCCGCGCCGCCAAAAAGCCTTTACTGACAGAAGCTATGAAGAAGAAGCGGCTTTCCTTTTGTAAGAGATACCGGCAGTGGACACCAGAGCAGTGGAAGAAGGTCATGTTCAGTGATGAAAGCACTTTTAGACTGGTTAGGATGGCTTCAACGACAGTGCGCCGTCCAAGTGATGTGTCACGGTACCACCCAAAATATACCGTGAAGACCGTGAAACACCCAGATAGCGTTATGGTTTGGGGTGGTTTCAGTGGCAATAAGGGCAGGGGAGGTCTGTACTTCCTCCCAAAGAATGTTACCATGAAAGGGGCAAATTACATTGAAGTGTTACGTGATCATCTGTTAGTGCCCTATGCCATTCACGAGTGCGAGGTGTTCATGCAAGATTCTGCCCCTGCCCACCGGTCCAAAGTTGTTCAAAAGTTCCTAACAGACAATAACATCCCTGTGTTGGACTGGCCTGGCAATTCCCCGGACCTAAATCCGATTGAAAACGCCTGGAATGAGATGAAAAAGGCGATCGCGAAGAAACGGCCGACGAACATCAACGAGCTGAAGCAGGCCCTGACGAAGCTGTGGGTGGAAATGGACCTCTCCTACTTCACCAAACTCGCCACTTCCATGCCCAAGAGGATTGGGATGGTCATCCAATACAAGGGAAACATGACCAAGTACTAATATGTGAATAAGAAACCTGTGTCACTGAAACTAAAGTACTGTAAGTTACATATTGTTGTTTTATTGTCCGAAAATTATAAATGTATACATTTTTTTTGCGGCCACTGTACAATAAAATACAACCAGGGACCTGGATCTTTCAGTATAAAACAACAATAATGTGCTGATGGAGGCAAAACAATAAGAAAGAAAGAATTCATACACAAAAATAAACAATAAAACGTGGTTTAAAAGGACTTTCCTCCTCTACACTGGCTTAAGTTCCCTCCTTTTATCACCCACCCTCCTCGCACCCTTCCTTCCTCCTTCCTCCTCATCCTTCCATCCTTCTGTCTATTTCCTGCCCACTGCCTCCCCCTAACCCCCTGTCTCGATTCACTCCTCTCTCTTTCTTCCTTCTCCACATTATTTACTCTGTCGCTGTCCTTATCACACATTACACACACTCTCTCTTTCTCCTATTGTCGCTTATTTTTGCCAGTTTGAGAGAGAGAGAGAGAGGAGTCAGGTGTTGTGTGTGGGACGGCGCGAGTATAGCACCCTTGGGAAAACTTCTAAATCTCATACCCTACCATCACCGCTCACTCCAGTCACGGGGAAAGGATATGAAAGAAAGGCAAGAATGGAAGCTGAAAACTGAATAGGGAAAGGTTGCAGAAAATTATAAGAGGTGCAAAATGCTGGAGGAGGAAAGAGAAGAGAGTTTATGAAAAGGGAATGGAACACACGGAAAGACAGCGGAGTACAGAAGAGAGAAAAGGGAGGTTGAAAAAAGGATATTGAATAAAGAGAGAGAAAAAGAGTAGCAGCTGACCTGATCTGACCTTCAAATCCATGTCATGTCTCGTCTCGTCTCGTCTCGTCTCGTCTCGTCTCGTCTCGTCTCTCTCTCTCTCTTCTCGTCTCTCTCTCTCTCTCTCTCTCTCTCTCTCTCTCTCTCTCTCTCTCTAATCTTGCTGAAATAATATCTGTATTTACGCATATAATAACTTTCCAATATTACGTGTTTGTGTGAAAGAGAGAGAGAGAATGAGAGTGGAGGGAGGGAGGGTAGAGGCGCTACAAATTTTACTAACTAGGGTAAAAAATGTGGCCTTTGGTCAATCCGTGGGGATGTTTTTCCTGCTGGGGAAAAAGATGGCGGCAGGGGTGTCCGGTCGCCTTTGCTGTTTAGAGTACATGTCTTGTATATTCCTTCTACAAGCAGTGAAAGTATAGTGAAATAGTTGAGGCGTGTGGTGAGATTCTTCTCATGGATGTGATAGCATAATACAGTAGTCATAACAGTAATACACACAAGTGAATATGTAAAAAAAAGAAAAAAATATTACAATTCGACCAGTAGAAAAGAGTTACAAGCAAACGTATGGCAAACTGATGCATGATTAACCCCCTATGATATGCAAGCTCTACATTCCTATTTCCACTAACAATTGCATGACCACCCAACAATTCAAAGGCGGGCAAGGAAAGGCACTGAACTTGTCAAGGTGCTCCCAGGTAATGCCACATTCCATACGAGATGCAGGAAGTAGGAAGCTGGTAACAGGAGGAGGAAGCTAAGTGGCAGTGAGATGGAGCTTGGCATGGCAGACAAGAGCGATGGTAAAAGGATGAGGGGGCATGATTTGAAGCAGAAAATGAGGCTTGTAGTAGTGGATATACATGATCCAGGAGAGACTGTGATGTGGCTTTACAATGCCACATTACCAGCAGGGAAGGGAGGAAACTGCGAAGTTGCCAAAGCAGTGGTCTCAGTGGCCCATGGTGGGAGAGTGAAGAGTGTGAACAAAGGTGCCATGTAGAAATATATGAATGGCAGTCATATTATGGCCAGAAGGAATCACAGGTTTAGAAAGCCATCAGGTTGTTGCCACCTCAATGCACCCATGCAAGAAAAGGGTAATTGACCAGTGTTGATACAGTTCAGTGGAGGGTTTGGTAGGTGTCTTGGCATAGGTAAGACACTGCATAGATATTCTAAGGGAACAACATGAACAGCGTGGATCTCTGACTGTACAGGGATTAAGACCTGCAGAGGTTAGTTTAATACGGCTAGTTCAAGGGGACGCATGCTCATGAAAAGTACACATTCATCCAAATAAGCAGATCATAACAAACTTAAATCTTCCAATTCTCTACCTGGATTGATGACTGTAATCTTTGGCATTGATGAGTGCTTGAAAGCAGATGATTTTGAAGCTGATTTAGATCTGGTGAGCGGTGAGCCAGAACGACCCGAGTCCTGCGAGTGCTGAGAGAGCCGAGAAGACCTGGCGGAGTCACTCCCTGCCTGGCTGCTGATGCTGCTGTGGCTGCTGCTGCTTCTGGTGCTGCCACTTCGGAAGGATTGCAGAGTGCCCAGACTAGACCTAGGTAAAAAAAAAATAATAATAATAGATAAATGGAAAAAGAATCCCTTTTCATACATAGGCCTTTTCCCAAACATGTGGGGTGGTACTAATATAGAGCAGTTACATCACAAAAATTATAGGTACAATTTGCATATACATACATAATAATTTTATGAAAATTTATCAGTTTCTACAAAAAGTTTTATATTTTACAAAAAAAACATTTACAAGAAATTGTTAATTTCACACAAAAAAATGTACATATACAAATCATCTGCAAATATTTTCACCTGCACTCTCCTTTTACTCCTATTCATTCACTAATTCACTCATTAATTTGGACTGGGTGGGGTAAATAGGGCCGGGTGGTTTAGCCTCAGTCATGGACCAGGGCTGCTACATTATTAACACTGGATATATCACAATTTTTGGATACGGAGCACATGGACTTTCTACATTAACCCCATACAGTAATGTAATAGACTGCCGTAATGCTACTTTACCTTGAGCCATATGCTTCCCTCTTCATCAAGGTGTGTATGTCCGGGGGTGGAATATTGGCTTGTTGGCAGTAGATGACCATGGCTTGGTTTGCCTCGGGGTGCAAGGACCCGGCTTCACCAAGGAGGGTGTGGATGCTTCTCAAGCGCTCCTGGCCAAGTCGAAGCTCTATGTCACTCTGAGGAAGTGAGGTCATCATGTTAATGACAGAACCTTCTGAGGGTCAAGAACAAAGGTATAAAAATTATTAAGAATCTCAACATTTCATAAAATACCTATTAATTTTGACAATGAGATTATACCAGGACAGAAGATTTCACTCTAGCTCTCCAGAGCATTGTGTTAGCAGCTTGTGTGGCATGAGCACTCTTGGTTCTCAGGTTCTCTGTCTCCTGCTCCACAGCACGCAAGTGTGTGTTCTTCTCCCGTAACAGCTCTTCAACAGCTTTCACTTGTAGCTCTACCTCGCGTAGCTTCTCCTTTGCTCCCTTGAGGTTAAGAATTGATTGATTGATTTAATGCCAAAAAAGGTGAATGTGCCAGACAGTTGAGGTTAAGAAATAATGGTGATATAGCAACATATGCTATGTTTTCTTTTCTAAGAAACTGATTACCAATGCCTGTTTACATACTTCTATTGCATACAATGAATCTTAAGTAACAATATGACTGACAAACACAAAAAAGTAAATGTGGTGCAAGAGGAAGTACTGTACCTGCAAGGTTGCTTGTTCCTCCCCTAACACTGCCTCCCACACTAGTGTTTCCTCCTGTAGTGTTGTCAGCCGCTCCTCTAGCTCCATCTTCTCTTTTTGCTCTTCACCTGAAAAATTGATGTGCCTTAATGCTTCGTCTAATGCTACACAAGCCAATGCCTAAACCATTCGGGTTGGTTATTAAATTAAAAGAGGACAAACGAGGAGTGTGTGTGTGTGTGTGTGTTACCTAGTTGGAACATACAGGGCTGAGCTATACTCGTGTGCTCCTGTGTCCATATCTATGTTTATAAAGTCTTTCCTTAATTTGATGCACACTTTTTGTGACGTCACTATCACTTTATCTTCTAGTCCATTCAAGGCATCTATGTGAGTATGCGAAGGAAAATAATTGCGTGGCGGCACGTCCGACCATCGACCGCGAAAGTGGCGAGATAATCGCAAATGTCATAAGCTGAGATGAGAAAATTTCATCTTTTGACTTCACTTTTCAAGAAATAGCAAAACCCTAAAAGTGGAGGTAGTTACTGTGGTGAAAGATGAGATGCAGCTGAGAGCGGTATTGCTGTCCTTCAATGTTCATCAGGTGTACCATTTGCTGCAGGGCCTCCACCTCCTCCTCTGCGTGCCTCACCTCCCGATCCAACAGGTCCCCGGCTTCCTGCAGGCCTGCCCGTTCACTCTCCACCTACTCAATAGCAAAAATATGACCACAAATATTTCAGCAAAATAAAAACAATCCTCACTAAAAGTATAGATATTGTCATGGCATATTTCATTCCTGACAACAAGAATATAAATGTTGGGATTTTGGTAAATATTCATTTGAATATTTATGATCTAGCCCACATAGATAAAAATCTAGAGATTTAAGCTTACATCCAAACAAGGCGCATGTGCACTGCCACCTATGCCTGTACAAATACGGGCTGCCTGCCATTAGGCCACACATTGCTATTCCATCTCAACCACCGAACACTTAACACTTCCTTAACACAGCTCACCATCCTGTTGAGCTTCACCATCCTTCAGCTCCCCCCGCCTCTAAGATAAGTCTCTCCTATAATAGAATGGCCATTTAAGTTAAGAGGAGCTAGCATCAAATTACTTCAATTGCTTTTGTAGTGAGTGAATAATCCCCACATATATGCTTTGCACCCATATTTAGAAAGTAATCCTACTGTATTTACAATATCATGCACTTAGTAATGAGTAAAAATCATATTTACCTTCAAAAAGACACTGGTGGCTGAAATTTCTTCACCTTCTGAAGAATCAAGGCTGCATTTGATCTTGTCATACCTGATAATAAAGATTCATAAAGGATAAGTATTGTTTCTGTGTAAAATATGGACCCTAATATATTCAGTGTTGTTAAAAGAGGGAAAATGTCATTTAGTATTCACCTAGTTGTGGCTACAGAGAAAAACCAACGCTCGAACTGTCCCTTCTTCATATCTCTTTATATCTAACTTGGCTTGAGATTCATGAATATTTCTTGCCTAAACCACTTCTGCATCTAAATTATTCTAAGTTTCTATACTTCTATCCTGAAAGCTATGTTACTTTTCATCCCTCTTGCAAGTGGGTTTTTTCTATTTCTTTACATGTCCTCTTGTATCTTTAAATTATATATAAACAGATTTCCTCTTTCCATTTACTCCAATTGGATAGGAAGAGGTGAAGGCTCTTCTATCATTCCCACCCCCACATTCCCAGAGGAAACGAGACATCAGAACTATAGATGGACGGATACATATATAAAATTGAGATATTTTCTTACTTGTCTCTGAGCTGCAGTAGTCTGGAAGAGGCCTGATGGACTTGAAGAGATAGCTGGTGAAGCTCTGCCTCTACTATCCTCTTGGTCTGCTCCATCTCTTCACTGCGAGTCTTCACTTCATATATTTGCTCCATGACCATCTAGGCAAGAGGATGGAATGGAACCAACTCTTTGTATTGGTGGTATAAATGCAGTTTTCAACTAAACCTATTCCTATACTTTTATGTCCATTCTAATCAATTCAACATGAACATTCCCAATATTTGCTGCTGAATCATATCGAGATTTGTTCAAAGGCTTTAATTAATTAGACTTAACATTATTTCTTTACATAATAATATAAATTCTGTCTTCTTGAGGACATTTTCTGATCTCAAAGATACATATATTTGCCTGTATAGACCTGCATACAAATAACTAACATGATATAACCCTATAAGATGGGGTCACTACATGTAGCGGGCGGATCACAGGCAACGGAAATGTACTAACTCACCTGTTCCATGTTGACTTTTTGGCCTGATAATTTTGCAGCGTGGCTGGAAGTGGCCTGCAGCTGCCTCATGCGCCGCTGAAGGTGCAGCTGCTCAAGGCTGATATCAACACGTACCTCCTCCCGAGCCGTGGTAAGCTGTGCCAGTTCCCTGAACATCCACACAAAAGGAGTTTTGTATTATAATTTGCTAGAAAATTTAATACTACACACTCTTAAAATTGAAAAATACTACAGATATAAAACAGAGGAGGTTGGATTTGAGCCCACAGAGCGGAGGTGGATGACCTCCTTTGAGAGAGAGAAGGCTATGTGGTAGCAAGAAGCAAGCAAGAAGTCTAAACACTGACCACTGTGATGATAAACCACATCTTCTCTTGCCTTCCATGCTTGACTGAGAAACAATGCTGAATACTGTGTTTTATTTGAGAATCTGATCAATAGTAAAATCAATTTGCAATTTGTATGGAGATTTACTATTCAGAATGTGTAGCCATAACTATCAAAGATAGATTTGTTAGCGAGTATTTAACATAATTTTTACGCTCATAGATACAAAAATTCCATTTTAAATGCAAAACTAAATATTCTTTGTTGTTTGTAAATGCACTTTGGGGGGCATTAGTGTGTGAATGATTCCTTTAACCTTTGTGATCTAGAAAATGTCATTATAGCTATAAAGTAGACATAAAAAAGAAAGAAAACTATGCTAATTTCAGAATTAATGACATCCATGATTTAGGCTGCGGGTGCACCAAGATGCAGCAAAACATACTCTCATTTGGTACACACGTGTACCAACATGCAGTTAATGTGTTAATAATCATTTTCCTAATCAGGAAAATGTACTTCATGCAGTATTCATATGTATAATATATCTACGATAATTTTTTCTTTTGTTTCTTTAAAACATGCAACCCAGGAGGTGGCACGCTCCTCTCACGCCTCAGCAGTGAAAGGTTTATTACATAACAAGCCGATACATTTCTTGCAAAACAATGCAGTTTATCGGTGAATAGATAACAAAGATTTTACTATATACCTTTCAGCACTATGATTATTCATCCTCACAGTGCTTAATTCTGATTCAATTTTCTGCTCTTGTTTTTCCAGTAGAGACAAATTCATTTGTTCAGTGAGGCGTGCTGTCTGAGAAACAATGCCCATGATTAGGAATCATATTAGAGGAAAAAACATTTAATTCATAGCACATATATTAAATCTATGGCGGTACATAAGAAAAAGTACATTTCTAACATTTCTTTTCATGGGAAATGACACTACAGGAAAAAAGATGCCAAGTGTGTACCCTTATTCCTTTCCTTTGCCTCTTACACCATGCAGAGAATATGGAGACATGCACTCTAAGCCCCATGGTCTCAAGCCTGACTATATGATTCACCACCCAGGCTGACTGCAACACACAGAAGTATAGACAAGAGTTGTGGCCAGTGAAGTCGCCATACCTCTATGACAAAATGTACGTGAATGACTGTATATTTAATGTCCGCATACACCGTATATTTATGTCCCCATACACATACATTTCCATTGGAGTAGAGCGTACCTTGAGGCTGGCCAGCTGCTTTGTCAAGACCTTAATGGTGTTGCACGTGTCTTGTAGCCGCTGTTGCAAGACCTCTAGGAGCTTCTGCTGCTCTGTCTCAGCTGCAGTGTTGTTGTTACTGTCATGAGTGAGATCATGTATCTGTCGGCCCAGTCGTTGTAGCTCTGCCTCCTGTTGCATGTGTATCATGATAAAATATAGATACAGAGACAAAGCATCTTTTGCAAAACATTTATTTCAATGAAAAAAAAACTAGAATGTTAAGTGATGAATAAATTATAAATTTATTGTAGATAAATGCAAGGTCATGGAAGAGGATAGGTGTGTTGAAAATTATGTGCTTATGAACTTTTAAAGGAGTGAGGTGGCTGGATGGTGTTAAAAACAAACAAATTATAAGTGAGTATGTGAAAATCACCAAAGCTTGCAAGACCTGAAAGGAGTTTGGTCATGCCCGAAGAATGAGGCTAGAGCGTGATAAAACTAACAAATAGGTCTAAAGAAAGTGAAACGAAGGAAGAAATGGTATGGTAGAAACAATGAATCTCAAGAGCCATAAGCATTCAGATGTGCAGATTATGAGACTGCATCGCATTTACATGACATTCATTCCCTACATCCCCTAAAATAAATGTTAGTCCCCAATCTAAGAAACACTGATGGAAAACAAGAAACATATAATTTACTTCATTGTATTCTTTTAAGATGTGACTACATGATTTTTTTTGCAGTAAATTTATATCTTGCATTCTGCTTTTTTCTTTGATGACATTTCACGTTTGGAAAATGGTTTGATATAAAGTTAAAAATGCTACAAATGTCAATATCTTTAAATTGTTCAACTTTGAGAGCTTTTTATAAAGATGAAAGTACAAATGTTCAACAAGCCAAACCTGATCATGTAGTATTTCGCTTTGCTTGCCTATCCTTCCCTCCAGCTCCTTGATGCTGGTCTGGTGCTTCATCTTGGCAGAGAGCAGGGCTGCCGTTTCACCTTTAATGATGGCTTCCTGCTCCTGCCACTTTGCCAGCGTCTGCCTGTGCTGCTGCTCAGCCTCCGCTACTCTTTCCTTCTGCTTAGCTAGTCCTTTGGCCACACACTCTGCCTCCTAACACAAAGAAGGTGAGTCAATTTTTGAAAGGGATGGAATTAAGCTCAATGCATATAAAAGACTACAACAAAAATGTTCCTCTTATACTTCCTGACAATGAGGATGTCATGACAAGAAAGACTGAACATTCTCCAAGAACTTATATATTGTGTAAATCATGGGCTGCAGGAGAGTAGAACTGACCCCAGAAGGACCACTGAATCATCACCGCGTTAACATTTAGTGATAAAAAATGCCTCTTGCCAGGTGGCAGCTTTGCACTTCTTACTGATATCACATCTCAAAGAAATATGCCAAAAAAGTTGTAGTGTACCTCACTACAATGTCCCCCAAAAACCAACTGTTTCTGTTTTCATCATGAAAAGAAAATAAGAATCAAAACTATAGAGATTCTGAGAACTCTAAGCTCGTAAGATTGCTAAGGTTGATTTTTCATGGAAATGGGAGCTCCTACCTTAACAATAGTCTCCAAAGAATGTAATGTCTCCTCGGCTGACATAACTAATTCAGTGTTCAGGTTAAGCTTCTCTTCTGCTTTCACACACTGCTGCTTCAGACTGGCAAGGAAGGCCTTCTTTTCCTCAAGTAAGTGCTTCTGTTCCCCCACCTTCTGATCCAAGGCCTCTATCTCCTTGTTTATCTTGTCAAGTGCATTTTCCATTGCCCACACCTGATAACCAAAAAACATGAATACAAAAGAAGGTTAACTCATTACATATATTAATATATACAGTATACTTTCGCTATACCACCATTCATTATATGAGAATTCGATAATACAAGATTCACAAATTTCCACACTTCTTCTCTATACAAGTTAATTCAGTGCAAGGGCACATCTCTGCCTCAGAGAGAGCCTCCCTCTCTTCATCATCTTTCTCTAATATATTGAAGCTGAGTTCAGTTCATCAAATTAAGCTCTTGAGACCCAGAGCGTAATTTCCATTGTAATTTGGGTACCATTTGATTATTTTAGTGAATATAAGCAATATTTTATAGCTATGACCTGTTTAGTATCCTTGTCCACTAACTAATTTGGTATATTAAGTAACTTTTCGTAATTCTATGGCTAACAACAGACCATTTTATATAGCAAAGGGAAGATCTGGGCGTGAAGGGGTTAATTAATGAGACCAACTCTTTTCCACATTTGCTGATACATAGGATTCCCTGTAGCCTACCTGTGCCTGGATCTGGTCCTTAGTGGCAGTGGTGGCTTGCAGTTGTCCACACACCCACCGCCCCTCCTCCTCCACCACTCCCAGATTGTCCGAGGCCTCCTGACACGAGTCCTTCATCTGCAATAGAATCTGGGTCTCCTGTTCCACCTCTCTCTTCAGGTTTCCAATCTTCTGCTGTAACGCTAAGGAGTCCTGCAAATATGAGATGATGACCATCAATACTTCATTCATTTCACATTATTAATACTGATAAAACATATTTGCTATTAGACATGATACCTACTCAAGATCAAGGGCCACGGGGCAGCACACGAACACCTGAAAGAGAGCTGCCAAAAAAAAAGGGGTTACTGTGACAACATGAAATCCAGACGTCAAAAATTGGATCTGTGTCGAGAATTACAAGGATTATGGAAATATGAACAATAGCTGTATGATTAGTTTTATAGCAATATAATTACCCTTTGATTCACTATCTCTTCTGCTGCCTGTTGATTGGAACTTCCACAAGAAAGTAGCAGTCAAGTCTTCTGCCTGTCTACCACATCTTTATACACCGTCCTTTCACTCCTTGATATCCTTACAAGACTCTACAGGCAGCCTTCCTCTTGCACCTGTTGCATCTACCTTAATAATCTTACAAAACTATAGATATTACAACAAATATGATACATTTTACAACATTATAAACTGCAATAATATCACACACTCTCCTTTCACTTGCATTCATAGTCTAACCCAGTGGTTCCCAACCTTTTTCTGTTGCTTCCCCCTTCAACCAGTTCAACCATCTAGATTTCCCCCTTCATGTGGACAAGGAAAAAAGTAGCCAAAACACAAAACTAACTTGCTTAATAAAACAAGTACAGTATATAGACACTATATCCTCTATATCTATATATACTTGAAGAAAAGTCAATTGCCACATTCTAGGACATTTTTTTTTTCTGTCGACTAAATGCTAGTAATTGAGATGTCCCTCAGGATAAATTTCCCCCTTAAAATCCTGAAATTTCCCAGGGGGAAATTTCTCCCTGGTTGGGAAATACTGGTCTAACCGCATTTGGCTATTTCACTAAAATGTTCATACCTCTCTAAATGTACAACAGAAGATTGCAGCAATATTCTCATGCACCTCCAAAACCAGCATAGATTATGTAAGTTCTTCTGTGAGGCTTGACTGTGTACTTATATTATTTTCTAAAGATTAAGAATACTGATGCCACAGGTTTACAGTACTTTCTAGAAATAAAATGTAGATGCATTAAACTTTTTTGTATTATCTCTAGCTGTGTTCAGATGATGAACACTTTTATAAACAAAACTATGCAGCAGAAGCATCATCAAGACACACACCTCAATGCATGTTGTGTTCTCATTAGCTTTATGAAAGATGTGGTCCAAGGTCACCTCCCACTGGGTCAACAGGTGGTCACGGTGAGCAGCTGCTTGTAAGAAGGCTGTACCCAGCTGGTCCAGAGATGCCTGTGCCACCTGTACCTCCCCTTGTGCAGTAGAGAGTTCTGCCTCGGCTTGAGCCACTCTCCCACACTCTTGTTCCAGAGATACACTCAGATCCTTGGTAAGAAGGTTCAAGTTGTAGGATAGCCAGGAAGGAAAACATAGATGTATATGTATAGCATACCATATCCAGTTGTCTCGCATATGCTTATGAGTCATCATGCTTACTAATTTCAATGATAGTAAGCAATAGAGGCTAGTTAAGATATAGTTTTCTTCATAAGGCATTTGGTTTCATAAAACTTGTACTTTAAATTCTGAAATACAAAAGCTATTCTCCTGAAATATATTGTGCTCATGAAATCAAAATGAAAACATTGTTACCATTAGTTTAACAAAAGAGAAAAGAGGAAGAAAAAATACAACACAAATTAAATACAGATTAACACTATTTCATGGGGCAGACTGTCACCTTGGTCTTAGAGGCATCCTCTGCCGAGTATTGAAGCAGCAGCAAATTATCCTTCTCAGCTTCAGATAAGTGATCCAGAAGTTCCTTTAGTAGACCAGAGTCATCTGTAAGATTTTTCTCAAGTTCTTCTGCTTCTCTTCGCCTTTGAGACGCCCTGGCTTCAAGAGACTCTGAGGCTTCCTGGAGATGACCCAGGTCTGAATTCCTCTTCCTGCACTGATGCAGGATCCCCTCAGCCTCACTGTTGGCAGTTCGCTCCTGTTCTCCTTCTGCATCTATGTCTCGGGTATGAGCCACCACCAGTGCCTGGAAGTGTAGGTCAGGATGTCCTCCACCTTGAGTGTGGCAGATGCCAAGCCCTCCAAGGATATCCTCAACAAAATTGCTGGGGGATTGACTCCAAAAATCTATCACTTCTCCCCCCCCCCCATCATGGTAACTGGTGACTAACTATCAAACAAACAAACTGAACCGATCACACAACCTCCTAAAATTATCATTATCATGATAATAAATAAGGATCCAAAGAAAACATGAGGAACCCTAATATAAATGTGTCCCCTTTCATCTTATTACTATTGTATTATCTCATCTTTCTGAATGTTAGCATCTAAAAACAACTGAGGAAGAAAGGCCTTAAGACCTATACCTGAATGTCCTGAAGCATCTGGGACATTTCTGCCATGCGTTGAGTGTTGTGCTTGTATGCCTCACTCTCCCCCTTCCATTCCTGGTCCATCTTGGCCACCTCCTGCCTCAGCTGCTCCACATCCTCTGCGAAGCCCCTATTGGCGTCATCCAGCAGCAGGACTCCCAAGCCAGGATTGGCGAGGGCCTTTTCTAGAGCAGACTCCATAACTACTGTGACAGGGAATAGAGAGGAAATAACTCTTGTTACTCATGAGATGAGCCCTGAAAGCAATATTTCTGAAATTGAAAGAAACAAGAATTGAAAGTAACAATGAAATGTTGTGCAAATATTATTTTTATCATAGGCTAGGTTAGCCTGAGGGTTAAGTTAGATTAGACTTACCAATAAGACTTACCAAAAAACTTACCAGATTAAGTTAGTTTCAGGGATGTCAACAAGAAAAGAAAAAAAACCTCTGAAATAAAATAATAGGGCGACCAACTCATCCGAGCGCAGCGAGGGAACCTCCCAGCTGGGGTTCGGGGGGCGCTGTAAGACTCCCGAGATTTTTTGTAAATTTCATGCTCTGAGAGAGCTTCTGAGAGGTCCTTGGTTATATCCTATTGGCTATTGTATATATGAATTATTAACCATTTTGACATGATAAATGAAATATTAACTGTTTCCGTTGGAAAAGTAATAACACAATATTATTGGCAGCCTAGTATTAACTTCCCGCTAGGCAGCCAAGAAATGTTTTATGGTCTGTGCTGGATCAGTGGCCAGGGACAGGTTCGGCTGTGGGCTAGCCAACTATGTACCCCCCCCCCCCCTAAATTTTTAACCCGAATCTACACGATTCACAGAAATGACCCAACTGGCAATAAAATACTAGGAAATCCGCGAATCCGCGGAAAATTGACATCCCTGTCTAAGTTTATACTTTTACAAATGGAGTTTTTTTTCCATCAAAACGTCTAAAAAGTGTATTTTTAGAAATTTAACATAATTAACTATCTCCAATAGGAAAAGGATCACATATTAAGCGAGAAAAAAATTCGAACTTGTCTGAAAATCTTGCAACAGTCGTACCGTTAGTTATAACACCACAACATGCTGAAGCACAAACATAGGCCACACATAACGTAGGCAGTCAACGAGATGTGGCGGGCTTGATGAAGCGAATGTTTACCCCAAAATATTTGTACAAGAGCCCGTGGATTTAAAAAAATCCCGGGAGCTGTATAGTATAAATGAGGTTAGTACTTAGTAGGCAGTTGCACCACATGATGTAATACTACCTTGCTGTGAAGCGTTCCGTGGCCTCCACCACCACCACCACCAAGGATAGTATAAAGTAGTAACTTTATAATATCCTTGACCACCACCAAGGAAGCTACGGTAGAGAACAATTCAAGCTTCCTTGTCAAAATGACCACCACCTTGACCACGCGTCTGCGGCGTCTCCATGGCAACCTTGACCTCTTCTTCTTCTTGTGACGGGTCTCTCCTATCGCTGCCCTATCTTGTTATCACCACCCTTCTTGTTTCAGAGTTTTGTTCTTTTTTCCCCAACTTTTGCACTTTAATTTCTCAATACTGTTTTGTATATTTTCTTTATCATTCAAATTATACTTTTATATAGCTACTGTAGAAAATAGTTTTTGTTTGGGTCGTCAGCTGCAGGTTTCACAACATCACGTCATCCGTGCTCGCGGCTCACAGCAACTTCCACCGTGTTGTGCAACGCCCTCACCTCCTCGCCCTGTCAGCCTGAACGTCACATCCTTCGGACTGTTCCCTCACACCAACATGCTGCCATCCGCCTCGCTCGTGCCTTCCTGAAGCAGGTTAGTGGCTCCCCTGGGATAGCCTCACAGAAAATCACCATAAAAGGCTTATAGTATATATCCGCGAATCCTCGCAGCCCTACCTACACAATACCAATAACTGGAAGAGTGTTGTGTTAATAAACAGACGAGTGGGGTTGGGGTAGTGAGTCACAGGGTACTTATTAACAGAACAGCTCCCTACAACCCTTCAAGAACACCCGAGAACCAACCACCCACCCTGGCTAGTCTGGGTTAATTACAGCTACTTTATTTATTATTTCGAAGGTAACTGGTGAATATACTTAATATATTACCCTCTTGTCCCCTATGCGATAATCTCGACTTGTCAGTGTTCAAGATAAAGCACCTATTTTTGGCCAAGAAAACGGTAAATTTCCAGATGAACACCGAACTTCCTTTGATGGACGGAACAATTTTTTTCTGGTGAGTTTTGATGTCTTTAGAATTAATCTGCTAACCGTTTCTGTCGCAAATCAATTATTTTTTTTTTCTTTGCAAAAATTAAAAAATTAAATAAAGAAATTGAACCTAACCTAACCTATACCTTACCGAACATTTACCTAATCTAACCTACACCTAACCTAACCTTTACCTAACTAAAAAAGAAGAAAATAAATAATACTAACCTTTATCTAACTAAAAAATATTTTTTTTTTTTTTTGCGACAGAAACGGTTAGCAGATTAATTCAAAACACATAAAAACTCACCAGACAAAAAAATAGTTTCGTCCTCTAAAGTGAATTCGGTGTTCATCTGGAATAATACCAAGAAAAATTAGTCAGTCTCAGAAAATGACCGCGCAGTCCTCGTCCATTTTTACTAATTATTTATGTATGTATTATGTGTGATGTGTAGGTATATACATAGCTATACATAATACATAATTACATACATAACTATATACATAATATGCATGTCGTTCACCTCTGTCCTTGGTCTAGTTAGTGGTTATTACAGAGGGGAATGGGCTCTCTCTGCTGGCCTTGATTCTCACGATATCTGTATCATAAGTTTTGTTCCGTTATGTAAGACTGGGTAGGAGTGGTGAATGGTGATGGCTATATACTGTACTACTTCTGGAAAACTAAAATGGTAAAGATTAGTTTTATCAACCCTGTCATATTTTGTTTACTATCCTATGTTTCTGCTCCAGCATGTAGTGGAGATATTACTAACTTCTGGAAACCAAAAATATAATAGCTACTCTCACTGGAAAACAGTATAAAATAAAAGGGTAATTTTTAACAGTCTACGGGCACTCATGGTAGAATTGATTGCATATGAAATTTAAGTCTAAATGCCATATATCACTATAATTGAAAATATATTAATTTTCTGAATTCTCTGTCATACCCATGGGAAGATAATGAAGAGTTCTTAGTAAATGTTTAAAAAAATTAACACCCGTAGTTATACCATTAAATAAGATTTTGAAATAAGTAGCATTATTTCTATTCAATAAATTATTTCTTTTTACAGAACCAGTACGGTCAAGTGATGTCTGGCTTTCCACCAAAGAAAAAGTTGCGTCAGATTTCATTAAAGGACATGTTGAAACCTAGCCAAGGTGCATCACGGTGGGGTGAGTATAATGATATAATGCAACATACAGTGAGGGATGTTTGCATTTAGTAACTATTATCCATATGTTGAAATAGATAAATTGAAATAAAATGTGGAAATATTTCCGTTTCCAACATTTTGCTAGCATAATTTTTCCGGTCATTGTATATAAATGTAATGTACGTAGTTTGGTTTTTGGGGAAAAAAATAAGATGAAGTAGATAATTAACAATTATACCCCTTTTTAGAGAACAAGAAAAGACATACAAGTCCAACCACAATGGATAAAGACAGAATGGAAACCATGAAACCCCGTGCCACTGAAAACAAACTAGATAATGATTCTTGTGGGGCTACAAAGAAGGAGCTAGATCTGAAATATAAAGATGAAGTAAAGAAAGAGCATGTCAGAGAAGAGAAAAAGTATGTGAGGCCAGGCAGCCACAGCAAACATACAGAAGTAAACAGGGATAAATCTGAACATTGGCACAAGAGGAGAAGTAGCTTTTCTCCACGTGAAGTAAGTGACAAAGTAGGTGGACCAAAGGACTTTTCCAAAGTCCTTACTAACAATGTTATGTAAGTACATCTCATAATCTCAGTGTGCTTGGAGATTATTTTAAGCAACTTATGTGGTTACATTGTAAACAATGATTGCTTGTGTCCACAGGATGGTGAGAGTAGCAAAGGCGAAGGAGGTTCTTCAGACATACGTCACATTCTAGCCAGTGCAGCGGAACGGAGGATTCGATCAGCAAGCACATCAGTGAAGAAATCCATGTCTGGAGATGGTGGCAGCGACAATGAGGAGAGTGAGGTGTGTAGCAAAGGCTATCAACACATCAGTGCCATTACATAAATACTTTACACAAAAGCAAAAATGCAAATTTTTGCTTCGTTTCTTACCTTCAGGATGTGATGATCCATTTGGTAAAAGAAAAAAAAAGTTAATTATATTGGACTTTTATCATAAAGAGAGAGTGGATGAGGACAGGTGTGTGGGTCTTAAGTAAGGGTTGTAACTGAGTAAGGAATACCTTCTTTAGTATGAGAGAAGAGAATAGGAAGATATGTATGAGTATTGTAATAACATGTATGAGAGACATGGCTTCAATGACAGAATTGTGTATGGACTTAGAGTATCATGGAGGCATTTCTGCTGCGGCCATGTCTTGTCGAGCTCTCATGAGGGAGCAAGACATTGATAATGATTCTTTTGTGTAGGATGATTAACCCCTTCATGCCCAGATCTTTCCTTTTCTATATAAAATTGGCTGTTAGCCATAAAATTACGAAAAGTAACTGAATATACCAAATGAGTTAGTCGACAAGGATACTAAACAGGTCATATCTATAAAATATTGCTTATATTCACTAAAAATCGTCAAATGGTACCCAAATTACAATGGAAATTACATTCTGGGCCTCAAGGGGTTAAATGAGAATGTTTCAGTAATGATATTCTTTTCATTTCAGTGGAGAGGCATGCCCTTACCCTCATTGCCACACCTCAGTGCCACCAACCACAATGTCGCCCCTGTGATGCCCTCCCCGGACCACACGGTCTTAGTGAGGCTCCCCGTGTCACCTGGTTCTGCACCTCCGCCATACCCATCTTCCCCGTGCGACCTATGGGATCAGTACCACGTCAGGATGCCATGCTCACACAAAAGCCAGTACCCAAAAACTAAGGTATGATCCTATCATAAACTCCATCATTAAGGCTGAGATATGCCTTATGTCTTGGTGGTTAAGTGGTTAGTGAACTCTTCTCTTAACTGAGAGGTATGGAGTTTGAATTCCTGGCCAGGCAGAGACAGTTTGATTTAATCTCTAATTCTATAACCCAAAATTCAAAACCCTTTCAGAGTTTGAGGAGAAATTTAGAAATCTCAAATTTCATGAGAACTATATTTATTCTCATATTTATTCAACCACAGTTTCTCCACTCTACTTTAACGTCTCCCCTGTAATCCCTTCCGCTCCTTCATTGCTTCATTCATTCCTTGATTGCTTCAATGATCAGTATTACTTCATGAACACAATTTTTTTTTTTCGTAAGGATTTCTTCAACGCATCATTGCTCAAAGAAATAGCGCTGATGAGAATGCTGTTTTTAGAGCTGTTCCCTGTTGTACTACATTTACAAAGGTAAACTTTCTATTTCAACAGGATACTGTGGTTCCTCGCTGGAGTGTGATTTCAGAAGCACTAAGCAGAGAGATAAGGTGTGTGGAGGACTTGGAAAGAGCTGTCTTGGAGTACAACAGCAGATATGCCACCAAGTGGAAGTTCAGGGGTCTCCACCTCCTATTGGAACAGGTAATACGCTGTTTGTTCTTGGTCTGAAATGAGTGTTACAGTAGGGTAATCTGATGTAATTTGATACAATCTGATGCTTATTCCTGGTAACTCCCTCAAGGGGTAGGCAGTAACAAAAGAGTCTCCATTTGCTGACGTCCATACACCCCACTCTAGCACTCTCTACTTCTTTCAATCTCCCATCTCCCTGCTCTTTCATGTATTCATACTCTCTATTTACTTGTTATTTGTTTTGTTTATCAGGAATTTGAAGAGGAGGAGTGTGCCTACTTCTTCAATAAGACCTTGCCAGCAATGGTCCAGTTGGCCCTGAGTTTACCTCGTTTGGTGACGCAGGCTCCCCCCCTCCTCCTGCCTGGCAGCACACACTCCGTCACACTCTCACAGATGCAGGTCAGTCATCACTGTTAGAGCCCTTTCACATATATGTAAAGAACACAAATTGTTTTTATATGTCTCATGAATATATATCGATTATGTTTATTCATGTAGTTCATATATTAGTTACAGTACTTGTATATTTAATCACTCATTCATTCATTTTTCCTCAGATTGCATCTCTTTTGGCTAATGCCTTCTTTTGTACCTTTCCAAGAAGAAATGCCAAAGGAAACGAAACTGAATATGCCAGATATCCTGACATCAATTTCAATAGGTGAGTAAAGCTTAATGCAAGATTGAGGTGCATGGACAGGCACACATGGAGAGTCTTCTGCCATGGCCACCGCCTTGAGGAGTGCCAAGGAACAGGGGACAGGGTAGACTAGCCTTTTGGATTAAGACCAGTAAAGTTTTACCATATCAAGCAGAATTATAATGGTATACAGGAGATTCTTGATATGTTCTAAGAATGCATGCTAAGTACGTATGTTCATTTGTTATTATTATCATTTGTGCCTCATTTTTTATATAATCTAAATAAAGGAATGTCAAGTGCAAAGTTGTTATGCCGTCACTTCTTAATGCTGGTTTATTGCATTGTTCTGTATTTCCCTAATGGAAACATGTTTGATTCAACCCATAGGTTATTCTTCCACAAGGAGCAGCGGTCTATAGAGAAACTGAAATGCCTGCTCCATTACTTTAGAAGAGTGACTACCAACGTAAGTTGTTGCAGCAGTGTTATTGTGTATATATAGGTGCTGATGGCTAGATAGATCCGAACATGACAATGTAATCATTGTGTAACCTTTGCAAGTTGTTCCAATGCTGCTACTGATGAATTCCTTTCAACATAGTACTTCCTACCAAATAGCCATTCAGGTATACCATTGTTTATTTGCTAATTGAGCGACCACCATGAATAAAGATAAAATCCCAGCAACTCTATGTGGTAAAAGAGAAAGGAGGGCACATATGTAAGCAATTAACCAAAAGAGAAAGCAAACCTGAGATGCTATAAAGAGCATAATCTAAAAAATTAATATATTCTGTCCCTCCCAACAGCTCCCACTGGAACCGTGACTTTCACAAGGCAGACAGTATCCTATCAGAACACTCCCAACTGGGTGGCATCAAAAAAGCCTTTACCCAGCCTCCATGTGAGCAGCACGGGCTTGATTGAAGAGACCAGTGGGTTACTGCAGGTGGACTTTGCAAACAAGTAAGCCATGGAAAACAACAACATTTGTCTGATAGTTTTTAGGAGATACAATAATGTATGTGTTGATATGCTAGCAAGTAGATGTCAATTGTTGTGATATTTCATACCACTTTTTCTTCAGTACAATACATAATGTCATCTAAGAACACACTGATTGCAAAATGAAAAAATATAAATAAGCCGAGAGGTCTCTTGTCACCTTGCTGTGGTTATATGAAAGGTTGAGAACATTGTTAGGGCAAATGCGTGGAAATAACTCAGGAATGGAAAGAGAGAGGAATTGGTACATGTGAATATGCTTCAAAGGTCTAGAGTAGGTGATAGATGACATGAAGACTAAGAAGGAAATAGAAAGATATATTAATCAGGGAAGCACGGAAACACACGCCAAAGCATCCTGAAGGGCCAAAGGTATTTATGGATGATAGTTTTTAAATGTTTTTCTGTTGATGTCATCGTTTATAACTTCAGAACACTATGAAAAGTTATCTTTCATAGATGTTTCAAAGATGTTCATCATACTACTATAATGTTTAGGTAGTAATCTCAAAAGCATTGAGAACCCATGAAAGAATAAGAAAAATTTGATGTCGACAATCTTGAAGTTTTCATATCACACATCCTGTGGATGCACACCTGAAATGATGACATTTAAGTTTAGTTGTATTTGAGATGGGTAGTGATGAGACGTGCTGTCCTCTATGAAGCAGCACTCAGCCCTGTGTGTGGTGTGTTCCAGGTACCTGGGAGGGGGGGTGCTGGGCCTGGGCTGTGTGCAGGAAGAAATACGATTTGTCCTCTGTCCAGAGCTGATAATTTCCCGGCTCTTCACACAGGTTCTAGAGAAAACAGATGCTCTGATTATTACAGGTAAGGTTTGATGTAACACCAGGTTATTATAAATAATGATGACTTTCTCTCATCGTTAGTTTTTAGTCATCATATATATATTTAATATAGATAATTTTGCTTTCTATATTTATTGAATTTACTTAATCTTTTCATAATTATAATACACTTGCTTTTTAACAAAGTTTTGTTTATATCGATAGAGTATTATGTAAGTAGCATTTTTCATCAAAAAAGTACGTGATTAATCTTTTTAGGGTGTGAGCAATTTAGCCGTGGCGCAGGGTATGCCTCCACCTTCTGTTGGGACGGGCCGTTTGAAGACACCACTCCTGCAGACCAGTGGGGAAGGCGCCTGTGTCAGGTGACGGCTATTGATGCTCTGCACTTCACCAAGCAACCCAACATTCAGTACAAGCCCACCTACATTACTAGAGAACTCAATAAGGTAAGACCCAAAGAAACAGTATAAAATAATTATAGTAAGCTCATAATCCTCTCAAGTACCAATAACGCTGTACGGATGTACGGATGATGCCAAAAGGCATCACCGAGAGAATATAAAAATAAATTGAGATTAAAATTGCCATCATGTGTTAGATGAAAGCTAGGTAGGAATCCATCCATCCATCTATCTGATGTCTCACCTCCTCTGAGGAACAGCCCTCAAGGGCTTCACCACGGCAGAAGTCTTCATATCTCCCTCTCCAAACACACCCTCCTCACCTGTTCAAGTCCTCCTTCTTATTTATATATATATATATATATATATATATATATATATATTATATATATATATAATATATATATATATAATATATATATATATATATATATATATGTTATATATATATGTGTATATATATTATATATAATATATATATATATATATATATATATATATAATAATATATATATTATATGATATATATAGTATATGTATATATATATATTATATAATATATATATATATATATATATATATATATATATATATATATATATATATATATATATATAATATATATATATATATAAGAAGGGAGGACTTGAACACAAATAAAACAACACACAAATACTAACATCTATAAATGTTGATATATGTAATGTTTGTATGTTGCAGGCCTATGCAGGCTTCAAACTGATCGATGGGAGCCTCGGTGAACCTACAGGGGTGGCAACAGGAAACTGGGGATGTGGTGCTTTTAAAGGCAATCCTAGACTGAAGGTGAGTTACTGCTTGTTACTTAGAGAAACTCAACTGCTACCCAGTTTCTCAAAGAAAATCATGCTCTTGAGTATATAGTACTATAGGAGGCATTTACCATTATTAACTCTTCATAAACTCATGATTTCAAGCTCCTTTAATTTTTTCCTGGTGTTACATCTTAAGTATACAGTATGCCTCATAGCTATGCAGAACATTTTATGCCACAATTCTCTCATATCAATTCAGATCAGTTCTCTCAGACATCCCTTTATTTTCCTTCCCTCTCTAAACCCCCCTACCACACCATAAAGCCCTCACTGCTTCCACCTTGTAGGCATCCTTACCACCATACCCCCCTACCACACCATACAGCCCTCACTGTTTCCACCGTGTAGGCATCCTTACCACATACCCCTATCCACTGCCTCAGCTTACCGAGGCACCTACACCAACCTAAAAACCTTTTTCCACCGTTTAGGATCCCTTCATATAATTCCAGCATCATAGACACACCTAATCATACAGTTTTCACCTTTTTTCGCTTTAATAATTGGTTTAAATCCTCCTCTCATGTTTTATTGTTATAACGCTTTTAGATAATGGCACATTATTCATGAGTTATATGGATGACTAGATTAATAGCAGATTTTTTTTGTTTTAGGCAGCATTTTTTTTAGTCCTTCCTCTCAAAGTGGGCTCTTCCCTTTATTCCAATAGATAGGAAGCACATTGACTGTTTTCCATTTTGTTGACATTTTTATTCAAAGGAGCCTTGGTTTATGTCATATACTTGTTGTTAACTATACGTAGTAACATATAACAAGCACTGACTGACAAATTTTTGCATGTGTTCATGTTTATTGCCCTTTTTTTAACATGAATTGTTTTTCAGGCTCTCATTCAGTTGGCTGTGTGTGGTCACATCAGCAGAGATCTTGCGTATTTCACCTTTGGAGACCAGCAACTGCGAGACGACCTCTTTACTATGCACATCTTCTTGAAGGAGAATAATGTATCTGTAGGTAAGTGTTTAGTACAGATCCTCATGCACAGGTGGTCCTAAAACTATGATTTTCACATTTCACTCTGGTCCTCAGATTATGCCCGTCCCAGATTTTTTTGCAGTTTCCATGTGAGTTTATCTCTCACTGTCAGTAAACATCATACCAAACAATTCAGTACTAGTAGTGTAATACTTTATTACTAATACTACATTTCTAGTCTAATACTTTCATTCATTAAGTCATTTAATTATTTATATATTGAATGTGTAATATGTATTCCTAGGAGAATTGGTGCAGGTCTTGAACCATCATGGTTCCCGGGAGTGGTCTGACGGATCAGATCTGTATCACTACATCTGTCACAGTCTGGGGTCCTATGACTCAGACACAGACCAAGAGAGAAGCAAAGACGCTACGGAGTTCAAGGTGGGTGATTGGTATTTATTTTCATTATTCATTTGTATCAAGTATTTTTGTGATTATTCAAATATAACTATTACATCATTTACATACATACATTTTTCTGTTTCAGTGGATCCAACAACGGATGTAAGTAAAACAGAAGAAGTAGCTGCTCACTCCTCAGGGACAGCACAGAGTAAGAGACCTTCCTTAGAACTTGCTGACTGCTTTCCAGAGCCAGGTCGAGGTCAGCCCCCTTTAAGTGAAGAGAAAATCCTCCAAGTCATTTCAGAATGTGATCGTCTCTTTGAAAGTGAAAAGGCCAAAAAGAAGCATGAAGCAGGTCCCTCTAGTAATCATTCCTCTCATAAGGCTGTAAGTCAAAGAAAAATGGAAGACCACAAGAGTGAGACAAGAAGACCAGATAAAGTGTCCCAGAGCACCAGTGATGCAAATAGACTTTTCACATTACTTCATGAAATTGATCGCAAAGTTAACAAGTGAGTATTGTATTGATCTTGACACTACATTAAAAGTCTTGTAACATGTTGATATGTTTTGTTTCTTTTGTTTAGAAGCAATTTACGTTTTTCTCATTTTGTACTTGATTTTCATGTGGAAATGTTGATCACACTAGATGATGACCAAAAGTGTTTTTTACCCTCCTGTTTCTTTGTGTTTGTTTGTGTACATGTAGAGATTGACTATTAAATATCAGGCAATCAGTATCTGGAACCTTCAGTCATTAAAAGACAGAAAATTTACGATATCAGTAAAAAATGCACTAAATTAGCAACTATGCCGCTGATATTTGATTTCAGGCTATAACGACCGAACAACTCAAATGGGGTAGTTGGTCTTTAGGCAACGGAGTCAATATGCATCACTTCTACATGTGGGGAAGACAGACTCGCATCGCCCGTCACACTGGCCGCTGGATTTATCACACTCATTGTACAACTGCACTGTTACTCGCAAGCAAAGTAAATGCATTCAGTCACCTCTGGAGTTTCCTTTGACATTATGGCGCAGTGAGAGATACCTTGTAAGAGTGGATTTGTATTTCGCTTGTATGTGATGGCTGCGTCCTGCTCTATGCTGGACTGCGGGTGCCCTCAACCCCGCTATGGACAACCTTGCTGCCCTGCGTATCACCGCTCACTGGTAAAAAAAAAAAAAAAAAAAAATATTACCGACATGATGAACGTTTGGTGCCCAACAGGGGTTGATCCTGGAATGTTTTAGTGTGTAAGGGGGGGATAGGGGAAGTCCTCCTTGTAGTGCTCTATATGGCTATTAGTCACCAATGTTTTCAACTGCTGGCCAGTGCAGGACATCAGGGAAGTGGACAACTTGACGCGACCTAAAACTCCAACTGCTGGAACTCTATCAAGTGTAATTATTGGTGGTTGCAGCGGCGTGACCTCAACTGATGGAGGCGGTGATGGTGATATTTGTAGCGGAAGTAGTTGACGTAGGCGTGGGTCGAGTTGTGGTGATGGCGCAAACCAGGGAACAGTTGCAACCCCATTTTGGTCATCAGGGTAAATGTTTGGCATCAAACATTTTGCTGTAAGACTGAAATTCTAGTCCTTTCGCCTACAGATGTCGACCTAGTAGATAAAACAACACAAAAGGGGCGTGGCTCTTCCGCCTCGCTTCCCGTGGGTGGAGTCGCAGCTGCAATGTGCGTGGCGTGGCGTTCAAACCCTCATTCATGTAGAGGGAGGGGACTCGACCTGACGGGCGGTGGGTGAACTGGCACAGCGCGGCACAGATTGATTATCCTATACATTGCACGCTGAATTGCTCTTCCAGCTGGCTAGTGAAAATTTTGGCAGGCGAGCAGCATTGTTTGTTGTTGTAGGGGACGTGCAGTGAACATGCGTGATGCGTCCCTCAAGGCTCATGCTGCCACGGGACCGGTTAGTGGGGAGAGCCACGTAACAGCGATGCGAGCCCAGTAGTGTTCGGTACACGCTAGTCCGAAACAGACGTGCAACCGCTGATCGACATCCCCGGGACGCAGTGGATAGGACTCCAAGGCCACCAGTGTGAAATTAATATAATCGCAAAACTATTGGAAACCATGCGTGATCCTCCATTTATTGTATAGCCACTAGTGCATACTTAAATGACGGTCAGGTTAAATGATGGACGTCACACTCGCTTGAAATGTATATAATGAACAGATTGAACACATCATTATTGTGTAACGGAAAGAAAAAAAACTTATCAAACACGATTTTATGATAGCCTTTGACTGACATGAAATCAGTTTACGGTAGAACATCTAAATCTTTCCATTGAAGTAGAGAGTGAATACAGGCGGCAGGAGGAATAGACCTGCTCAAAGTATACAGAGACCGTTCTCTGTATACTTTGGACCTGCTGACAGTGCCCCCCTCCCCAACGAGTCCCGGGAAAGCAAGACGTTCCCGCCGGCGTCCCACTGTTGAGGAGGCAGGCCGCGTGAGGTGATGGAGGATGAGAGTGCCAGGGGAGCCGCGGGAGGTGAGGGAGAGGGCTGTGTCTGCCAGGCTGCTGTGCGTGTACCCCGTCGTGAGGGTCACCTATCCCCTGTGTCAGTACTACGAGGCAGGGTAAGCAAGCACCTGTTTTGTGTTTTGACATGTGATCATTAAAAGTCCTCCTCCTCCTCCTCCTCTCCTCCTCCTTCCTCCTCCTATCTCCCTCTTCCTCCTCCTCTTATCCCCCTCCTCCTCTTATCCCCCTCCTCCTCCTCCTATTCCCCTCCTCCTCCTCCTCCTCTCCCCCTCCTCCCCCTATCCTCCTCCTCATCCTCCCTCTTCTTCTCCTCTTTCTCCTTTGCATCATTATCATCATAATCATCTGCCTCCTTTTTTTTCTTTTTTTCTATATCGTGATCATCTGCCACTTTTTTTCTTATTAACCCCAATCTTTCTTAGTCATATTACTATTGTCGTTATATATTATCATCATCATTACTTTATTTGTGTTTTATCATTATAATTTTATGATCCTTATTATTATTATTATTATTTTATTATCAACACTGTTATAGTAATTATTGTTACTGTTGTCATTGTTATCACCATCATTATGTTATACTATTGCCCTCTTCCTCTTCTTTACCACCATCCATCATCATCACCGCTGAAGCAGAACTGTAAAAGGTGTTGCTATTATATTTGGTGGTGGTGATGATATTGGTGTGGTGATGATATTGGTGTGGTTATGAAGGTGGTGGTTGGTGTTGTACTATAACTACTACTACTACTTTTATACAACTGGGTCTTTTATCTAGGCTTACAATTTTTCCGGGATGTTGGCAGGAACCAGTGTTGGAAGGGGCGTGGCGCGATAAATGCACGTCCCACTTCGATAGGCTTGTCATTTGCGATAATAACAATTTTCCTGTCTCTGCGTGGTATGCGTATCACTTTGCATGTTTGTTGTCTTCAGGTTAGACATTGCTCTACTAGCCACATTTACACCCAGATGATCTATGTCTCAAGTAAATGAATTGAGAAGTGGATTATTAGTTGTATGGCAAGTGGGGTGATTAGCGGGAGGCGGGATGGGTGTAGCGAGGAGCAGAGGGAGGGAATGAGTGTCGGCGAGGGCAGGTGTGGGAGTCATGACAGGTGGACGGAAGTTTAGGTGTGGCCCGGCCCACTTGCTGCATCCGACGGGTGGCTTGTTATCCCTCGCATTGGCATTGCTGTTGTTGTGCCTTGGGCCTCAGATAGCCGGAGGAAATGTTTGTGTGAAGAAAAGTATCAAAAGTTTTTGGCATTAATTGAGCTATTATGAATTCGCAAGTTACATTTGATCCACAAGCCAATAATGGTTGTCTAATTAAAAAAATATGTCAGTCTATCTACCTATATGTCTGTCTGTCTACTATCTATCTATCTGCCCGCCTAACCACACACATACACACACACACATACTGTCCGTGTGGTAAAAGTATGTGTGTCACTTGACCCACGCAGGTTCCAGCCCCGCTTACTGCTCGAAAAAAAAATCCCTGGAAACGCGGTTACTCACTGTCCTTCTTGAGCAAGGGGATGGGAGTGGGTGGTATGATTAGTGGATGATGAGTGGGTGGTCCCAGATTTACTTTCAAGAATATCTGAGATCTAAGCTCTTTCCGGGAGCGTAACAGCTGTTGATTGTGTATTAAGCACGTGGTCAGGCCGTGGTTGAATTACACTCTCCCACCCTTCTCCAAACACACACACACATTTGCACTGCAGTTCATACGTTCACTCCAACGCTTCAGTTACCACACAAATTGTCACATACGTCATTATGCAGTATGTTACCTGGAAGGGAGGAGACAGGATACCCGCCTCCGCATTAATTAGTCTTCCTCAGGTGGGTCGCCGGCTCTCCACACGGCACACTGTAGCAGTCAGGGATTCTCTTCTTGCCCTTCTCGAACGTAAGATGAACTTTGCACACCTTCAACACCCCTTACAACACAAGTAATGATAACATCACCATCACATTCCGCGCTCAGAGGCAAATCAATGACTGTTGGTGGATGCTGTATTGAAATGGTGGTATTAATTAAGTGGTAGCTACGTATATGTTGTTGGTGTTTAGTGGTATAGCCTTATAGTAGTGTTCAGTGATGTGTTGGAGTTGTGTTGGTGCTGGTGGTGCTCAATAGTATGCTGGGTGTTCACTTGTCAATGATTCTATGCATATCAACTTTGCAAGCATCAAAGTCATCATGGTACGTTTCTAGGTGACTACATATCATAGGTACAGTGCCATACAAGGTCGGTCCTAGAGATCTCTAGGACCGACCTTGGTGCCATAGGTGAAAGAATTACACACACACAGTAGAGAGAATGAAATACAAAGAGGGAGGATGAAACAGGAGTATGGCTCAGCAGATCCCTAACCTGCTCCGTCAGGGCGTTGCAGGCACCAGCCGCGTCCGGGCCTCTGGGCTGCGGGGGGGATTAAGTAAGTTACCTGAGCTGATTCACTATCAATAGTTAGTTATGGTAAAGGTTCTCTCTTGATCCGGTACAACATAAATATTATTTCCTGTTTGTTCTTCTTATTGTTGTTCTGAGAAGAATGAAGGACGGCAAAACGATTTTTCACGGTGTGTTATCAGTATACTGTTACAGTGGTCAGGTCATGTTACGCGCCCCCCCTCCCCCCCTCCCCCTCGACCTCGCCAGCAGCAGGTAGCTTCTATCCGCCCGCAGCCTCGCCCTCGGGGACTGGCGGCCGGAAGTGGGTGGCGGCCAAGCGGTCACCCACTTTATTGACCCCACGGCAAATCGTGTTACATAATTACATCTAAATTTTGTCAAGGGCGTGTGATGACAACTGAACTGATGTACGCCATCTTATCAAATATGAAATATGCTTTCTCTCTATCTTTGTGTGTGTGTGTGTGTGTGTGTGTGTCTGTGTGTGTGTGTGTGTGTGTGTGTGTATGTGTGTGTGTGTTGTGTCAGAGAGAGAGAGAGAGAGAGAGAGAGAGAGAGAGAGAGGGAGAGAGTTTGTGTATGTGTGACGCCAAATGTGAGGGGCGGTTGCAAGCTGAAAATGTAAACAGGTCCTAGCTTGTCTATCATGCCGGGAAGTGCCTATAGTCTGCATCTCAACTTATCTCCGTTCTCATGTAGTTCAGCGTGTGTTGTTTTCATCATTCTATCGAGACAAGATCACGGTATCAATCATATCACCTCATTTATCTCTGCATGCCTTATCACCAACAATATTTATTTACTGACAAGCCTGAATGGATGGCTGCCTGCTGATTTACCGGTGTCTCTTAGATGGCTAAGATTCAAACGCGAGCTATACTGGGTCAGGCGGAACAATACACCCATGACCTAATTCACCAACCATTGCTCTCCACGGCGCTCAAATAATAATAATAATAATTTTATTCTCACCCAAAAGGCATACAGGAAAAACAACAACGACATAATATACAAACATGAGGGAATGAACCTAAGTACTTAAGTAAATAAAAGATAAATGTCCTTCACCTCGAATTTGTCGCAGAACTACCGAGAACCTTCCATTAAAACCATCACAGTCATCTCTTTTACGTTCTGAACTTCATCTAACGCTGCCAGTGGTTTTTTCGCTGTCTTGATATTGCAGACCGGTATATTGTAAAGTTTGTTTGATGATATAACTGTCGTAATGTGGCAAGTCAATGATGATATCTGGACATGATGAGAGTGAGTTCAGGTCCTGTGATGGATGGCGGAAGTGTGTAGGTCTTTGAGATTATGTGAAGGATTAAAGATGCAGGTATGTGGAGCGATAATGGCGTGGAGCTGAAGTTGCAAGCTGTCCATCTACCCCGTCGCTGCTCTCCTCTGCTGTCCTGATAACATACATCTCTTATCTTTATCAGTAGTCACATGACATGGCTCGTCCACCCATGTGCACCCCCACACGCGCTCTTGCCGTTTATTTTTTTATATCCTGTGGTGTATTATTCAACGTATTTCATAGCAGGCACACAAAGGAACATGCTGCATTGCTACGTGAACCAGCATTGTATAAACGTGGCTTTCTATTTCATATTTCCTATTTCGATGATTTGTTTTGAGGAGACGCAAGTTTGATGCCTGTGGTGGAGGGAGGAGGGAGGCGGCGGAGGCAGTGCCCAGGTGGACCCTTTACCTCCCGCACGTCACCAGCCTCTGCTCCGATCTGCCGCTAAACCTCACTCGGCAGGTATAGTTGCAACTTAAAATAGACGTTATTTTCTTGCCTGAACAACGGGAATGCCTCTCCCTGAAGCCACGCCCCTCTGAAACGATCCTCCACAAATACAGTAACCTACAGGATTGTACGCTGTATCAAATTAACCCGGCTTTATCTTTTAGAAACGTCTGTTTTTCAACATGACGAGTAGGTATGTGTATACGTATAGTGTTGACCAAGGACCTCTATATACTATCCTTGGTGTTGATTGTGGCAGCACCGCAGTGTTCCGCTCTGCGCTTCACTATATTCTACCTTGTAATAGTTGCTTAGAAAAAAAAATCATGAAATATGTCTCATGAGGATGCATCAACATTTGGGCCTCGGTGCGCTTGAGTAAATCTTGAAAAAATAAACAGTGATGATAAAAAAAAGACTTATTCTTCTGGAAAGTCTTGGTTGTTTTGTCACTTGTTGCGACGAGCCGACGACCTAGAATGACTTAGTACGGTTTGCGACATCCTAACACTCGGGCTTGTACACTCTTAGAAAAGAAGGGTAGGAAAATGGTAGAAAAAGGGCGTTTGTAGTGATGAAATACTGCTACCCTTTTTCTACCCTTACAAATATACCCTTTTCCAACCGCAAATATACCCTTTTCCAACCCCAAATATACCCTTTCTCAAGCCTCTCGTCTAAAAAGGGTAGATGAAGGGTATAATCAGCAGCATCTACCCTCCAGCCTGGACATAGGGTTTAAAAAGGGTAGTGATGGTGCGATGTAACAATTCTACCCTTAATATACCCCTTATTTCTGAGTGTGTAGGATGAGTGGAGGAAAGATGTATATTATGGTCACGACTCTGTATCCTTTTTCATATCTATGTAAGGCATCCATGAGATTATAAAACCATGCAGCAGGTGTACAGAAAACTCCATTGTATCTTGTCCTTATTACTATGCCGGGCTATCAATATCTATCCATTTATATAGGTTTGTCTGTATCTTTCTCACCATCTATCTATATTAATGTATCTATACATCTATCTATCTATCTGCCTATTTGTCTGTCTGTTTGTATGTCTGTCTGTCTATCTGTCTGTTTCTATGTCTGTCTGTCTATCTGTGTGTATGTCTGTGTCTATCTATTTGTCTGTTTGTATGTCTGTCTGTCTATCTATTTGTCTGTTTGTATGTCTGTTTGTCTATCTATTTGTCTGTTTGTATGTCTGTCTGTCTATCTATTTGTCTGTTTGTCTGTTTGTATGTCTGTCTGTCTATCTGTTTGTATGTCTGTCTGTCTATCTATTTGTCTGTTTGTATGTCTGTCTGTCTATCTGTTTGTATGTCTGTCTGTTTATCTATTTGTCTGTTTGTATGTCTGTCTGTCTATCTATTTGTCTGTTTGTATGTCTGTCTCTCTATCTGTTTGTCTGCTTGTATGTTTGTCTGTCTATCTATTTGTCTGTTTGTCTTTCTGCCTGTCCGTCTGTATGCCATTGCCTGTATTTCTGTCTGTCTGTTTGGCATTGTCTGTCTTTCTGTTTGTCTGTCTGTCTATCCATTAAATTATCTAGCACACACACAGTTATATCATAGAACAAAACCTTATCGTGTTGAGGTATTCCCTTCCATCATTGTCATCAGAGGCTCAAAACACCATTGTAGTGATAGTGATCGAGTTGCCTGTGTGGAGTAAAACTGCAATAAACGGGCAGGGGTTGTGACGATAGCGAAACGTAACCAGTGAATGAAAGTTTGCGTATTTTAATGTTCTTATTTGGTTGGTCGCTTCTCTACAATTAATACAGTCAATTCTCTGTTATCTATTAGTTCTTGTATAGGCCACTTTTTTGCTGTTTTCTTTGAATCCATTCCTCATCAGAATGTTATCACTGCTCCTTATCTATTACTATTAATCTAACGTGCGATAAGTTGACCACCACTCCCGTACTCGTCATGCCACACCGCTTTACACACACACACACACACACACACACACACACTGAAGGAAAATGAGAATGGTGAACAGTGATGGGTAAGTAGAGAATTATCATATCATAAGAACATAAGAACATAAGAATATAAGGAAGCTACAAGAGGCCGTGAGATCTACACGTGGTAGTTCCTGTAACATAGCAATCCAGCATCTTCCCTCCCTTTGCGGTGTGTTGTGCTGGGGATTTTTTTCCATCTCCGTGATAACAGCTGCTCCATGAAGGACGGTGCTTCATCTACCTGACGTGATGCATGAGAGAGACGCAACATTGTGATCATCAGCCAACCTTTATATTCTTTCACACTCCATGCACGACTTATGCTTGATAACCACTGACAAATGCAAACAGTATTTCCGGAATGCACACGACAAAAATATATTTTGGATTAAACTTTCGTTGTTTTGTGGTTTTAAACAACTCTATCGGGCCTTTGCCTTAGCACATCAAACAACTTAGCACAGCAAACTTAGCACAGCTTATCATTATCAAACTGGAAAAGCGTACATTTAAAAAAGAAATAGGGAAAGACTGGTTCACAAATAGGGTGGTAAATGATTGGAATGTGGTCAGGTATTAATGTCAGTGGTCAGGTATTTAGTGCAGAGTCAATAAGAAGCTTTAAAAGGAGGCTGGACAATTTCATGGATGGGGATGAAAGGTGGATGTAGGGAGTGCTAAGTATCAGGAAGTACCTCGTGTAGATCTCGCGGCCTCTTGTAGCTTCCTTATTTTCTTATGTTCTTATGTTCTTACATCACCTTACAGGATAGCCTAGTATGAGGGAAGGTATGAAGGGTATACATGTGGACGGTACAAAGACCAGCTGGACGGTACCTTGGTCGATTAATAATAATAATAATAATAATAATAATAATAATAATAATCTTATTTCCACCCGAAGCATACAGGAAAACAACAACAACATAATATACAGACATGAGGGAATGAACTTAAGAACTAAAGCAAATAAAGGATAATATAACATGGGCAATATAGACATAGAAAGTACATAGAAAGTATACATGCTATATTTTTTTGTACACCTGCGCTACCCCACATTCTGTATACAAGTTAATGGCCAAGGACGGTACTGCATGGTCTTCCAAGGGCCGCTCCTTCATGCTATCACTACATTATCACTGATGCTTAACTCTGGAGCCTCCACTTGACTCCCTTCATCTGTGGCAAGGGCTTAACGATGGCACTATCTCATTCTTCATATATAGAAAGGCTTGTCACACACACAACACACACACACACACACACACACACACACACACACACACACACAATGGCTGCTAAAAGTCCTGTGACGGAAAGCTTGAAAAATCTCGGAAGATGGCAAATACAGGAACAACCACGTGTAACAGGAACTACCACGTGTAGGTCTCGCAGCCTCTTGTAGCTTCCTTATTTTCTTATGTTCTTATGTAATGTGTAGGTACTGTGGCAGGAGGGTGGTGGTGGTGGTGGTGGTGGGTGAGGAGGAGGATTGAGGGTGTATATATAGGTAGCTTCTTTACCTTTGACTATAGAGGGAGGAGAGCAGTCAGAACACGAGTCGAATCCCTCCACTTTGTTACGTCATCGAGCATGAACCAAAACTGCTTCATAACACTTAATCAGTCTCGTGGTGTCCCTATATGACCTATTATACTATACCATTATAATACTCTATATATTATACTATTGTATTTATATCCATTATAGTAGTCTTCACACCTGTACCACACGCACCTATACCTGTAATACATAATCTACCTGGATGTCTACTTCAGCGATCCAGAGCAGATCATTTTATTATTTTATCATCTTCCTTTACTTATTTATATCGCTCACTCACGCGCATTCTGCCAGTCTCCCGTTATCAGTGGTTTATCAGCAAGGCCGCAGGGGGTTGATCTATCGTTCTGTTTTAATTGAGGCTAACACACACAGGGTTTCAAGGATCACCATGATTGTCATACACGATATAAAATTATAAACCAGTCTCATTGTTTTTCTATTTGATTAAGATAAAGTAACTTTTTTTATGACTGTTTCAGGGCATGGCTTGTGATCGTGTGTGTGGTGTGTGTGTGCGTGTGTGTGTGTGTGTGTGTCATTACCTAATCATATGTTCACAGGATTAAGTCAGGCTTCTTACGTCATTGTGCATGCATGTGTGTGTGTGTGTGTGTGTGTGTGTGTGTGTGTGTGTGTGTGTGTGTGTGTGTATGTGGTGTATGTGTGTGTTCTGGAGATATGATTATAGATACACATTTACGTAATAGTCATTCATAGCACACTATCCTATCATTCATAAATACCTTTACTACTCGTACACACAATCTTTGCTCATAATTATATTACTGGACGCTTTGGTAAGGGTGGCTACACACAAATAAACTGAAGCTCATCCATCACCGAAACATATCGCACATCTTTACCAAATAGTTATAAAAATGTCAAACAAGTATACTGATAGATTGATGCTGATAATGTAGCCCTGATCGTACCCCAAAAAAAATTAATAAGTCAATAACTATTACTCATCTTAGAATGATGAGCTCAGCTAAGGTGGAGGAGCCTTAAAAATCTTCATGTCGTCCGTGGACCATTACCAGCTAGATAGTGGAGATAGATTGACAGCAAGCTTCTGATGGAATTACTACTTCCAGGGACATTATTATCTGCTATGTGATCGTCTAGTAGAGGTTTTGTATAGGCTTACTTGTTGTTTGTTTTGCTATACACACCATTTTACGATAGGAACGCTGAACTGCTTATTACAATGATATCTCTATAGTGATTTTCTTCATTTGTATGTTATACGATTTAAATTTTCTCATTGCTGCTTTTCAGAGGAAATAAAATTATTATATTATTATTCTTTTATTATTATTTAATTATTATCTATTTATTTCATTAAATAAAATTATTATTATTATTATTATTATTATTATTATTATTATTATTATTATTATTATTATTATTATTATTATTACTAATATTATTATTAGTGATAAGCATGGGAAAGACCAGCTGGGAATGTGATATTACGTTTGGTTTAACATTAGTGATGATGGTGATTATGATATATGATGATAATAATAACAATAAAAAATATAGCGAAAATACTAATAGCAGTGGTAGCAGTGTTAGTAGTAGTAGTCATTAGGGTGGTCCAGTGGTCCACCAAAAATATTTTTCTACTTTTATTCCTCCACAAGGTTATTTTTTGTACATTACCCATAGGTTACAAGCCTATGCAATGTTATGGCGATAAAACTTAATTTAGAGGTCGACCCATCATCCCGCTTTCTATCATAGGATTTAACCCGGAAAATATCACATACCCGAATTGGAGCACTTCCCGACATCACAGACCCAAATGGTGTTGATTTCTGAATTCTCCGGGGTTGGTAACCCCATAGACCACATTTTATCAACTAAAAACTGATATACAGCTGTCTGAATGCTGAATTTCATTATTTGGTTTTCACAATAAATTTTAGGGGTAGGCCATACCCTGGTTAGGGTACTTCTAGTAGAGATAAAGCAAAATGGTTCGCATTTTTGAACTTAGAAGGGTTGATTTACACATAGAAGTGGTTTCATCGACACTGATTTATTGACAATTCACAAAATATTGCCAAAAAAATCGTTTTTCTATAGGAAAATAGAGAAATTGAAATTTTCTGTCATATTTTGCAGGTTTTAGTAAATAAATGAAATATGAAAGCATTTCTATGTGTAAATCGACCCTTCTGAGTTCAAAAATGCAAACCATTTTGTTCTATCTCTATAAGAAGTACCCTAACCAGGGTATGGCCTGCCTCTAATTTACGGTATGAAAACCAAATAATGAAAATCAGCATTCAGACAGCTGTATATCAGTTTTTAGTTGATAAAATGTGTCTATGGGGTTCCCAACCCCGGAGAATTCAGAAATCAACACCATTTGGGTCTGTGATGTCGGGAATTGCTCCAATTCGGGTATGTGATATTTTCCGGGTTAAATCCTATGATAGAAAGCGAGATGATGGGACGACCTCTAAATATCATTGTAGCGTGATGAAATTTTGCACACAAGGAGAGGAATGCAACACGAAAAAAAGCAGCGGTATGGAGAAAGGACCAGTGCACTTTGAAATTTTACCCCCTCTTCTTGGACCACCCTAGTAGTCATGGTAGTAGTAGTAGTAGTAGTAGTAGTAGTAGTAGTAAGAGGAGGAGGAGGAGGAGGACTATCAATCGTAGTTGTAGTAGTAGTAGTAGTAGTTGCTTCGTTGTTGTTGTTGTTGTTATGGTTGTAGTTGTTAACAGTCACGTTTTGTGTTGACCGCAGGATGGGTGAATTGATGAGAGATCCAGCCTTCAACATCGTACCCAAGAACAGCACCTTCTTCATCATATGGCGGGTGGAGGTAAGTCTCTCTCTCTCTCTCTCTCTTTCTCTCTCTCTCTCTCTCTCTCTCTCTCTCTCTCTCTCTCTCCTCTTTTTTATTTTTTTTATTTAAACAATTTACATCATTCTCTCTCTCCTCTCTCCTCTCTCTCTCCTCTCTCTCTCTCTCTCTCTCTCTCTCTCTCTCTCTCTCTCTCTCTCCTCTCTCTTTTTATTAAAACTCATCTCTCTCTCTCTCTCTCTCTTCTCTCTTCTCTCTCTCTCTCTCTCTTCCTCTCTCTTCCTCTCTCTCTCTCTCTCTCTCTCTCTCTCTCTCTCTCTCTCTCTCTTCTTCTTTTTCTTTTTCTCCTCTTCCTCTCTCTCTCTCTCTCTCTCTCTCTCTTCTCTCTCTCTCTCTCTCTCTCTCTCTCTCTCTCTCTCTCTCTCTCCTCTCTCTCCTCTCTCTCTCTCTCTCTCTCTCTGTTCATTCAGGCATTCTGTATCAATGTATCAATGACTTGCATGGACTGGGTCGTTGATTGATTGTGTAGATAAAAATAGTAAATCACCTTTTTTAAGTGTTATATACGTATGCTTTTATTCCTCCGTCAGAACCTGGAGTTGGTGGCTCTGAAGCGCGAGGACTACGGCAAGTTCCACAGGGGCGACTCTTACCTGGTGTTGGGCGGCACCGAGTATGGCAAGCCGGCGGGCATGGAAGACATCGTGAGTGTCTTAGGGCAATCTGATAGAAGTTTTTAACCCCTTCACGTCCAGATCTTTCCTTTGCTATATAAAATCATCTGTTGTTAGCCATACAATTACGAAAAGGAACTGAATATACCAAATTAGTTAGTCGACAAGGATACTAAACAGGTCATTTAAAAAAAATATTGCTTATATTCACTAAAATCGTCTAATGAAACCCAAATTACAATGGAAATAACGTTCTGGGCCTCAAGGGGTTAAGTGGTTAAAGGGATACAACAAAGGAGATGTAGGAAAACTTCTTACGGCTAGTAATCAGGGTAGAACAAGAAGTAACGGATTCTAGCTGGAAAAGCGTAGATTTAAAAAAGAAATAGAGAAAAGCTGGTTCACAAATAGGGTGGTAAATGATTTGAATGGACTCAGTAGACAGGTAGTTACTGCGGAGTCAATAGGGAGCTT